>CAMRHE010001518.1:0-83262 GCA_947044405.1 Leptodactylus fallax | reverse complement strand
TAGTTAAAATAAGTCCACAATAACTTGCCTGCAACTTCCACCTGACTCCTCAACCGCAAAAGTAAAGCTGTGACAGTTTACTAATGGACCATGTGACATGTAACACTATTACATACAACTGACTCCCTTTATAAATTTTTTTTTTTTTTGCTTAATATTATTTCAATTCATTTCCACACTTATTGCCAATGCCATGAACAAATAACTTAAAACTAAATGTTCAGGCAAATACTATGAAATATGGACTAAACATGGCAAACCCCCCGACTCACGAAGAGTCATCCTACAGCACTCAAGAGAGGAAAAACCCCCTGTGGAGGAAACCTCTAGGGAACCATGGCTGGAGGACTGCCCTTCCCTTGGGCTTAGAAGGATAACGCCAACTTTAACTCATAAAAGTCATCTTAGAATTGTATATATGGCCAGAAACACAATTGAGGTATCAAACAAAGAAATGATACAATAACACATACATTATACAGATAAACGTGAAAAAAGCAATTGTAAAATAGCGATTAAAAGAGGGCGGGTGGGAGGGAAATGTTTCCTCCAGTCCTTGTGGTGAGAGAAAGAGATGAATGAGACAGGAAGTGACATCTATTCCTAAACTCCTCCCTCCCTACAGTAACACACTAGCCACTATATACTCCTAAAGCTCAATATACACATATATATACTCCTAAAGCTGAATATACACACATATACTCTTAAATCTTAACCAGCCTGTATAAATCCACAAAATTACTGCACAAACATGAAACTGCAGGAGTTATTGGTTCCCCCATCCCAAAGTCATGTCCCCCTTTGCTGATGGCTCCGGGGGTGTCTTGGGAGTTGTAGCTTTGCAACAGCTGCAGTGCCAACTTAACAGGTGGCCCTGCAGTGGAATCTGTCTATGTTAATGTTAACTCGTTCCCGTTGGTGGCATTTTTCAATTTTTGATTTTCATTTTTGACTCCTTGCCTTCCAAACCCCATAATTTTTTTATTTTTGTGTTCACATGAGCCACAGCGGTTCGGCACTTTTGATTTTTTTTTCTGCGTTCACCGTATGGGAAAATTATTTTTATAAGTTTGTAGACCAGACATTTTTGGACACAGGGATACCTAATGTGTATATGTTTCACAGTAATTTTGAAGTTTTATATGTATTCTAGGGAAAGGGGGTGATTTGACTTTTTAGTTTTTTTTTCTTTTTAAACTTTTTTTATTTATTTATTTTTTTACTATTTTATTAGTCCCCCTAGGGGTCCTTAACGTACACTCATTTGATTGCAAGTCCCATCTAAGGGAGATTTGTTACATTACTATGACAGGCTTGGGCGCCTTCCTGCAGCGGTGACCCTGCTCCTGTGTCCTGCAATTTTAAGGTTTATGGTGCTTATCATGTTGAATAAATAACTAACTAATTTTATTTCAGGGGTTGTTGCAGATGTGGTATTACCAATTGTGTTTTTTGTTTATTAAGAAGGAAAAAAAAGTATTTTTAACTTTTTATCTGTAAAACCACTTGGGTACTGTGATTATACTTCTTCCTCAAAACATGGCGAGTGGAGTTGATGCCAAAAAGTTCTATTTTGGTCTCATCTGACCACATGACCTTCTCCCGTGCCTCCTCTGGATCATCCAGATGGTCATTGATGAACTTCAAACGGGCCTGGAGATGTGCTGGCGTGAGCAGGGGGACCTTGCGTACCCTGCAGGATTTTATGATGGTGTAGTGTGTTACTATCGGTAATCTTGGAGACTGCGGTCCCAACTCTCTTCAGATCATTGGCCAGGTCCTCCCATTAAGTTCTGGGCTGATTTCTGACCTTTCTCAGAATCATCCTTATCCCACAAGGCAAGATCTTGCATGGAGCCCCAGACCGAGGAAGATTTACAGTCATCTGTGTTTCTTCCATTTTCTAATAATTGCGCCAACAGTTGTTGCCTTCTCACCAACCTGCTTGCCTATTGTCCTGTAGCCCATCCCAGCCTTGTGCAGGTCTACAATTTTGTCCCTGGTGTCCTTAGACAGCTCTTTGGTCTTGGCCATGGTGGAGAGGTTGGAGTGTGAATGAGTGTGTGGACAGGTGTCTTATATACAGGTAACGAGTTCAAACAGGTGCAATTAATACAGGTAATGAGTGCAGAATAGGAGAAACTAACAGGTCTGTGAGAGGCAGAATTCTTGCAGTTTGGTAGGTTATCAAATACTTATTTCATGCAATAAAATGCAAATTAGTTATTTAAAAAATCATACAATGTTATTTTCTGCATTTTTTTTATTCTGTCTCTCACAGTTGAAGTGTACCTACGATAAAAATGACAGACCTCTCCTTTCTTTGTAGGTGGGAAAACTCGCCAGTGTATCGAATACTTATTTTCCCCACTGTACATGTATGTGTAGGCAAACAGGTTCTTTTAAAACAGGTTAACTCAAAGATGGTTAAAAAAAAGAATGACAATAATCACACCAGAATATAATAAAATAATAAGTGTTTAATAAATGAAAAGAGATAATACTTAGCTGTGGTTACAAATGATACAATAGCTCACTGGATAGAAGCCCCTTTGTATATCATGCACTGATATATATACCCATTTCTCGCTGACTTCCAGAGGTGCTGGACATCTTCACATGATTCCAGCCAAGACTAACTAAGACAATAGCCATATAGTTTTTATAGTACTTTTGGTGTGCATGAGGGGCTGAGTGGTCAGCTTATAACATGACCATTTATGGTAGAGGAATTTGTAGAAATGCTTATCTACTGATCAGTACAGAAAAGTATACAGAAATACAGAATAGTATACAGAGTGATCAGTAACAGAAATTATCCTTTGAATGTCCATCAAGAAATACATACAGACTGATCAGTAAAACATTAACCCTGTCATATCACATCAATAAGACACTATAATTTTGTGGAAAACACATGTCCTATTACAGTATGTAGCCAAAAAAAATACATATACATACCCAATAGATTAAGGACCGTTAAGGACCGAGCCAAATTTCATTTTTGCATATCTGTTTTCCTCCCCTCATTCCAAGAGCCAGATTTTCTAAATTTTTCAGTTCTCAGAGTCACATGATGGCTTATTGTTTGTGGAACAAATTGTACTTTGTAATGGCACCATTCAATGTACTGGGAAGTTGGGAAAAACATCAGAATGAGATGGAATTGGAAAAAAACACATTGGCACCAATTTCTTATGGGTTTACCTTCTATGTGGTAAAAATGACATGCTACCTGTATTCTCTGGGTTAGTATGATCACGATGATACCAAATTTATATAGTATTTTTAATACTATTTTTGATACCTTTTAAAAAATTAAAAACTTTGCAAAATAGAAAAATTTCTTTGTGTCACCATGTTCTGACACCTGTAATTTTTTCATATTTACGTGTATGGAGCTGGGTAAGGTGACAAGATGTAGTTTTTATTTATACCATTTTGGGGAAATGTCTGATGGTTTGATCTCTTTTTATTCCATTTTTTTCTAGGAGGCAAAGTGTTGAAAAACAGCCAGTTGGCCATTTAAATTTTTTCCTCGCTATGGCGTTCTTGGTATGGGATATTTTTATATTTTAATAGTTCAAGCATTTTTGAGCGCAAGGATGCCTAAAATGTTTTTTGTTTATTTTTATATGTGATCTAGGGAAAGGGGGGTGAATTGAATTTTTATATTTTTTGTGTTTTTTATACTTTTAAAACTTATTTTATTTTTATACTTTTATAGGGTTCAAGGTCTGATCGCTCATGCAGTACACTGCATTACTAATGCATTGCAGTGTACAGCAAAATCCTGCCCATGGCAATGTGTAATAGAACTATAGTAATGAGAAGCCTGGGAGCCTTTAATAGGCTCCTGGCTGCCATGGCAACTGGCTGCTGTCCTACAATGATGTTCTGGAGGGTGGTGATCATTAAAAATGGCGGCATCCATGGAGCCTGTGCACTCTAGATGTTGTGGTCGCATTTTACTGTGGCATCTAAACAGTTAACAACTGTCATCCCTTGTGTATGGAGAGGCCTCAGCTATGAGTCTTCCCCATACCGCCCCTCTCACCTAATCACGTACATGTATGTGATTTTGTCTGAAGGGGCTAAGGGCAAAAATAAAACAATGCGATAGCATGAAATAACTAAAGTAGGCTAATGGTATTAAATCTATAAAATTGATTCAGTGACTTCGTTGAGACCTAATGGGGGACATTCATGAAAATGGAGCTGCAATGCAGAATAAGAAAGACATTTTTGGAAAGTGCAGAAGCAGCTCTACAATGTACTGTCATTAGTTGGATACTGATAGACAGACTGATTAGTTTTCCTGCTAACAGGCTCCCATTAATGTTTCACACACTCTCCTGGATCTGATTTTGGAATGAACCTTCCAGGCTATAGTTATTTGAAAATCTTATGTTCATGCTTGTCCTGTGATGCTGCTCTGTAGTGATCAAACGTGTATTTTTAAATCCAATTTGCACCTCTGTCTGTATATATACAACTTGTTGTGAGAATGGTATATGAAGTAAATGCTTGTGCTTATTCTGCTTTCTTCTAATTAAGTTTACACTGATCCCTTTGCTTTATTTATTAATTTCTGTCATTAACTATTCAATCACTATTGGTGACTACAGTAAATTACTACGGTATTTCATAATGCATAAGACCCAGGGTTCAACCGTACAGATATACCTTTCCAAACTATCACAAAAGCACTTATGTACATCAAGGCAAACGGTTCTCATGTAGAGGTCAAGGTATTCAGCCTCCTTAGTCTTCACCAACTATAAATATCTCATAATATAAGCTAGGTATTTTAGTCTTGACATTTATTGCCTCCTTACATCCCCCATGCCCCAGGGCAACTGAAGCAATCTCATCTTATACAATTACTGGTCACAAGTAAGACAAAGCTCTAAAAGGGGAGGGAGTACATTCACACAATTCCCCATCGCACTTGATTCCCAATAATGACATTCTAGCACAAGGCCGCTTTCTGTCAGAAGGTGGTTTATGTGAAACTGCTGTGGGTATAATGCAGTTAACCACAAAGCTTAATATACTGCATTTAAAGAGAAAACAAAGTGACAGAAGACACCATGTTTCCCCCCATTCTGCTGTTTGCCAGGTGGCTGTGCAGAAATGCAATCCCATTTGATTCCCATAATGGCTATGTTTTCTATGTATGGTAAGCAGCTTATTTTGTATTATTAGTGAGTGTTAACAGTAAAGGTTAGGTCAACTTCCATATACAAGAGGGGGTTCTGTGTGTGTGCATTTAAGACTGTCCACCACCAGGTCACTACCTCCTGAAGTGGTCTCAGTTTGATAGCAGCTGACTAGACAGACAGAAACAGGATAAAATACATAATGTTTACACAGACTAAAACCAGGGCAGACAGATAAACAGGCTAAAATCAGAGGTGAAACAGAATAGGAGGCACATGGCCACATGTAGTAGGAGGGACATAGCCACAGGTAGAAGGGATACAGTGGAGAAAAAAAGTATTTAGTCAGCCACCAATTGTGCAAGTTCTCCCACTTAAAAAGATGAGGCCGGCCTGTAATTGACATCATAGGTAGACCTCAACTATGAGAGACAAAATGAGAAAACATATCTAGAAAATCACATTCTCTGATTTTTTAAAGAATTTATTTGCAAATTATGGTGGAAAATAAGTATTTGGTCACCTACAAACAAGCAAGATTTCTGGCTCTCACAGACCTGTAACTTCTTCTTTAAGAGGCTCCTCTGTCCTCCACTCATTACCTATAGTAATGGCACCTGTTTGACATTGTTATCAGTATAAAAGACACCTGTCCACAACCTCAAACAGTCACACTCCAAACTCCACTATGGTGAAGACCAAAGAGCTGTGGAAGGACACCAGAAACAAAATTGTAGTCCTGCACCAGGCTGGGAAGACTGAATCTCCAATAGGCAAGCAGCTTGGTGTGAAGAAATCAACTGTGGGAACAATAATTAGAAAATGCAAGACATACAAGACCACTGATAATCTCCCTCGATCAGGGGCTCCATGCAAGATCTCACCCCGTGGGGTCAAAATGATCACAAGAACGGTGAGCAAAAATCTCAGAACCACACAGGGGGAACTAGTGAATGACCTGCAGAAAGCTGGGACTAACGTAACAAAGGCTACCGTCAGTAACACACTGTGCCGCCAGGCACTCAGATCTTGCAGTGCCAGACGTGTCCCCCTGCTTAAGCCAGTACATATCTGGGCCCATCTGAAGTTTGCTAGAGAGCATTTGGATGTTCCAGAAGAGTATTGGGAGAATGTCATATGGTCAGATGAAACCAAAGTAGAACTGTTTGGTAGAAACACAACACAACTAGTTTGGAGGAGAGTGAATGCTGAGTTGCATCCAAAGAACACCATACCTACTGTGAAGCATGGGGGTGGCAACATCATGCTTTGGGGCTGTTTCTCTGTAAAGGGACCAGGACAACTGATCAGTGTACATGAAAGAATGATTGGGGCCATGTAACGTGAGATTTTGAATGCAAACCTCCTTACATCAGCAAGGGCATTAAAAATGAAATGTGGCTGGGTCTTGCAGCATGACAAAGATCCCAAGCACACCACCAGGGCAATGAAGAAGTTGCTTCGTAAGAAGCATTTCAAGGTCCTGGAGTGGCCTAGCCAGTCTCCAGATCTCAACCCCATAGAAAACCTTTGGTGGGAGTTGAAAGTCCGTGTTGCCCAGTGACAGCCCCAAAACATCACTGCTCTAGAGGAGATCTGCATGGAGGAATGGGCCAACATACCAGCAACAGTGTGTGCCAACCTTGTGAAGACTTACAGAAAACGTTTGACCTCTGTCATTGCCAACAAAGGATATATAACAAAGTGTTGAGATGAACTTTTGTTATTGACCAAATACTTATTTTCCACCATAATGTTCAAATTAATTCTTTAAAAATCATACAATGTGATTTTCTGGATTTGTTTTCTCATTTTGTCTCTCATAGTTGAGTTCTACCTATGATATCATTTACAGGCCTCTCTCATCTTTTTAAGTGGGAGAACTTGCACAATTGGTGGCTGACTAAATACTTTTTTTCCCCACTGTATATAAACATACACAACAGGACTACACTAAAACAGGACAGACAAGGACTCTGGAATAAAACATCTGAGCAGCATGCATGCACAAGCATACAACTCAGAATGACAAAACAGAACATACAGGTACCAGAATAAAACAGAATGCATGCATGGTGAACAACATCGGGCCAGTACAGTTATAAGTAGGCAGATACTAAACAGAGATTGGCTGAGCAAAGTCCCACAGGAGAGCTTTTAGGTCTTTAGGTTGCAGAGGAAGGGTGTGCCTGCCCAATGGATTGGATCAAGTGCAGCAACAGAAGGAATCAGAAACCACATAGTGTGAAACAGAGACATGCCCATGGATACATTTGCTAGGAGAGCACAACAATGGGTGCAGACCGTTAAACCTACGGACTCCACAGCCACATTAAAGGAGCTGGCCACTTTCAGACCAATATCGAGAGACCAATGTTATTGTTTGTATAATAATAAGTTGTACAGTTTTCCAATAAACTTTCTGTATCAATTCCTTTGCTTGGTTTCATTTATTCCTCTTACTCTCAATGGATAAAAATTAGTTCATGGTCATGTGATGATACACAGGTGCATGGCTTACACACATGGTCAAAATTGTTGGTACCCCTCGTTTAATAAAAGAAAAACCCACAATGGTCACAGAAATAACTTGAATCTGACAAAAGTAATATATAAAAATTCTATGAAAATGAACAAATGAAAGTCAGACATTGCTTTTCAACCATGCTTCAACAGAATTTTTAAAAAAAGAAAACTTATGAAACAAGCCTGGACAGAAATTATGGTACCCTTAACTTAATATTTTGTTGCACAACATTTTGAGGCAATCACTGCAAACAAACGATTCCTGTAACTGTCAATGAGACTTTTGCACCTCTCAACAGGTATTTTGGCCCACTCCTCATGAGCAAACTGCTCTAGTTGTGTCGGGTTTGAAGGGTGCCTTTTTCCAGATGGCATGTGTCAGCTCCTTCCAAAGATGCTCAATAGGATTTAGGTCAGGGCTCATAGAAGGCCACTTCAGAATAGTCCAATGTTTTCCTCTTAGCCATTTTTGGGTGTTTTTAGCTGTGTGTTTTGGGTCATTATCCTGTTGCAAGACCCATGACCTGCGACTGAGACCAATCTTTCTGACACTGGGCAGCACATTTCTCTCTAGAATTCCTTGATAGTCTTGAGATTTCATTGTACCCTGCACAGATTCAAGACACCCTGTGCCAGATGCAGCAAAGCAGCCCCAGAACATAACAGAGCCTCCACCATGTTTCACAGTAGGGACAGTGTTCTTTTCAAGATATGCTTCATTTTTCCGTCTGTGAACATAGAACTGATGTGCCTTGCCAAAAATTTCGATTTTTGCCTCATCTGTCCATAGGACATTCTCTCAGACTGTAACTTGGCAAATTCCAGTCTGGCTTTTTTAAGTTATTTCTGTGACCATTGTGGGTTTTTCTTTCATTAAACGAGGGGTACCAACAATTTTGTCCGTGTGTGTATATTATGTGCCACAGTGGCCTCCACACAGTATATTATACTATGTAGGGACCACTATGGAGTATATTACACTATGTGGGGGCCATCATGGAGCACATTATACTGTGTAGGGGGCCACTGTGGAGCACATTATACTGTGTTGGGGGCCACTGTGGAGCACATTGCATTGTCTGGTGGCCAGATGCAGCAAAGCAGCCCCAGAACATAAAGCTGATGTGCCTTGCCAAAAATTTCGATTTTTGTCTCATCTGTCCATAGGACATTCTCCCTGAAGCTCTGTGGCTTGTCAACCTTTATTTTGGCAAATTCCAGTCTGGCTTTTTTATCATTTGTTGTCAACAATGGTGCCCTCCTTGGTCGTCTCCCATGAAGTCCACTTTGGCTCAAACAACAACGGATGGTGCAATCTGACACTGATGTTCCTTGAGCTTAAAACTAACCTTTAATCTCTTTAGAAGTTTTTTCTGGGCTCTTTTGTTACATTCGTATTATCCTTCTCTTTGATTTGTCATCAATTTTCCTCCTGCGGCCATGTCCAGGGAGGTTGGCTACAGTCCCATGGATCTTAAATTTCTGAATAATATGTGTAACGGTAGTCACAGGAACATCAAGCTCCTTGGAGATGGTCTTATAACCTTTACCTTTAACATGCTTGTCTATCATTTTCTTTCTAAGCTCCTGAGACAACTCTTTCCTTCACTTCCTCTGGTCCATGTTGAGTGTGGTACTCACCATGTCACCAAACAGCACAGTGAGTATCTGTAGCCGTATATACAGGCTCACTGACTGATTACAAGATTGTAGACACCTGTGATGCTAATTAGTGGACACAACTTGATTTAACATGTTCCTTTGGTCACATTATTTTCAGGGGTACCATCATTTCTGTCCAGGCCTGTTTCATGAGTTTTTTTTTTTTTTTTTTAATTCTGTTGAAGCATGGTTGAAAAGCAATGTCTGACTTTCATTTGTTCATTTTCATAGAATTTATATATTATTACTTTTGTCAGATTCAAGTTATTTCTGTGACAATTGTGGGTTTTTCTTTCATTAAACGAGGGGTACCAACAATTTTGTCCACGTGTGTATTACCAGGCAGATGTCTGATTACTGTGCTGTGACTATAACGAGCTGTGCACCTGTGTGTTCATCACATGACCATGGAATGTCCATCACATGACCATGGACTGTATATCACATGATCATGGTCTGATTTTTATCCACTTCAAGCAAGCAGAATAAATGACAGCAGGAAAAGATCTATAAAATTGTAGGAATTGATACAGAAAGTACATTGAAAAATTGTAGAACTTTTTTAATTCAAACAATAACATTTGTCTCTCAATAATGGTCTGAAAGGGGACAACCCCTTTAATTCCCTCCACTATGTTTATTATTTGGGCAGGCTTGTTTTAGAGATAAGTCTGTTAATTGGAGATTTGGAAAATAGCATGGTCTCTTGTGGTAAATATTTGCCAACTAATACAAAATAGTTAACAGCAAAATAACACAACTTTTTGCTAAAGTTATAAATGATGGACAATTTGGTACCGGTCATAAGTCAACTATCCATTTAATGACAGACTGGTTATCCTCTCAATACTGTTAACATGTTCATCCATTGATATGGTGAGGTTGCTCAAAGGTCAAAAAATATTACCAGGAAAGCTCACTGGTGACTTCATAGACCTTGAAATGACACCTCAAATCATCAGTCAAATTGTTCTGCATCCCATTTCATCCTTTACAAGTGCATCTCAATAAATTAGAATATCATCAAAAAGTTTTTTTTTAGTAATTCAATTGAAAAAGTGAAACACATATATTATATTGAGTCATTACAGAGTGAACTTTTTCAAGTGTTTATTTATGTTAATATTGATGATTATGGCTTACATCCAAGGAAAACCCAAAAGTCATTATCTCAGAAAATTAGAATAATTAACCCATAAGACGTGCAAAGGCTTCCTAAGCATATAAAAAGGTCCTTTAGTCTGGTTCAGTAGGCGACACAATCATGGGGAAGACTGCTGACTTGACAGATGTCCAGAAGGCAGTCATTGACACATGCCACAAGGAGGGTAAGCCACAAAAGGTCATTGCTAAAGAAGCTGGCTGTTCACAGAGTGCTATATCAAAGCATATTAATGGAAAGTTGAGTGGAAGGAAAAAGTGTGGTAGAAAAAGGTGCACAAGCAACCAGGGTAATTTTGGGGAGATTCACAAGAAGTGGACTACTGCTGGAGTCAGTGCTTCAAGAGCCACCACATACAGACGTATCCATGACATGGGCTACAAGTGTTGCATTCCATGTGTCAAGCCACTCATGACCAATAGACAATGCCAGAAGCGTTTTACCTGGGCCAAGGAAAGAAAGAACTGGACTGTTGCTCAGTGGTCAAAAGTGCTGTTTTCAGATGAAAGTAAATTTTGCATTTCATTTGGAAATCAAGGTCCCAGAGTCTGGAGGAAGAGTGGAGAGATACACAATCCAAGCTGCTTGAGGTCTAGTGTGAATTTTCCATAATCAGTGATGATTTGGGGAGCCATGTCATCTGCTGGTGTACGTCCACTGTGTCTTATCAAGACCAAAGTCAATGCAGCCGTCTACCAGGAAATTCTAGAGCACTTCATGCTTCCCTCTGCTGACAAGCTTTTTGGAGATGGAATTTTCATTTTCCAGCAGGACTTGGAACCTGTCCACACTGCCAAATGTACCAATACCTGGTTTAATAACCACAGTAATACTGTGCTTGATTGGCCAGCAAACTCGCCTGACCTTAACCCCATAGAGAATCTATGGGGTATTATCAAGAGGAAGATGAGAGACACCAGAGCCAACAATGCAGACAAGCTGAAGGCTGCTATCAAAGCAATCTGGGTTTCCATAACACCTCTGCAGTGCCACAGGCTGATCGCCTCCATGCCACGCCGCATTGATGCAGTCATTCATGCAAAAGGAGCCCTGACCAAGTATTGAGTGCATTTGCTGTACATACTTTTCATTTGGCCAACATTTCTGTGTTACATTTTTTTTTTTTACAGTTGGTCTTATATAATATTATAATTTTCTGAGATAATGACTTTTGGGTTTTCCTTGGCTGTAAGCCATAACCATCAACATTAGTATAAATAAACAGTTGAAAAAGTTCACTCTGTTTGTAATGACTCAATATAATATATGTGTTTCACTTTTTTAATTGAATTACTAAAAAAAAAATAACTTTTTGATATTCTAATTTATTAAGATGCACTTGTACATAAGTATATTGTTTTCCTAGTCTCCACTCTATCAACAACACTAATGGCTCAAAAGGCAAAATAACATGGATCAATTTTGTGTTCTTAGATAGACCTAGAACTTGATTTTGGAGGTTGATGGGGATTCCACTGTCAAAAACATCACATACAAAATGTATTCAATTCTTAAATACAGTGAAACCTCTCCAAAAGATCATCTCAAAGAGGTTTCACCGTATAAATGTCTAATCTGCTATTCTTAAAAAAAAAAACCTGACATAAAATTTAAATATCCTTCAAACTATTTGTTGTGGACAAGATTGTAATACTGAATAAAACAATAATAGCAGAAACTACTGTCATGATTATAAGTTCATTTAGAATTCAGCACCATGGACAGTCGTATAAAATGCACAAAATGTTAATAGTATTGTGCACTAAGAATACTACGTTTTAGGTGCTTCCTTTAGTTACAGTAATGTCAGAAATGGGTGCTCTGAGACCCTGCTGGGGCCACAGCACTAGTCAAGATGCTTTTTTCCTCCACATACTGCCATGTCCACTTTGTGTAACTCAGCACCCTTGAAAACAATATACTAGCAATAAGTCAGAAATTCTACTTCCCTTATAAACATACAAAAAACAAGTAAATCAGAAAAAAAATATAGAATCTGCAAGATGATTTTTTACATATCAGTGGGTTTAAAATCATAACCTGCTTGTGGGGAACCAACCTCATCTATATTTAATTCACTGTAACATGAAGATTACTTAAATTATGTAATAATAGCAGTAGGCAGAATCAGGTTTTAGAACTGCTATGCAACGATCCCAATCCCACAGACCCCAGAGAGCACAACGCTTTAATAAGTCCCTGCAGACCCTTTTGCTGCAATCACAAAAGTGTAGTCATTACAATAGTAGATTGTGCTGTTGATGTTGCAGGAGTCTGGATTTAAACAACTTGTTTCTATTCTTGATACACAACTTTTCCAGAAGTCAGTAAACCATTTTAGTAAATAAAATAATTTTTTAGTTATTTTTGGCCTTTTGATTTTAATGTTTTTAAATCATCACTTTCAACGGGCTATAACACTATATATCATAAAGTGAATTATCCTATTATATGTACAGTCTCATGTTGTCATATTGGGGGACATATAATCAGTGACTTTCATATTGTAATTTCCCTTTATCACATCTACAGAGCACAGGCTTATTATAAACAGTCAAAGATTCATTACAGCTTCTTGGCAACCTGCTCAGTTTGGCTAAAAATAAAGTGCTATCCTGTGGATAAAAAAAGCTGTCCGTATTTTGTGTGCTAATTAAAAAGGATGTGGTGGTGTACATTACTCTGTTTATTATATTCTTGACATATTAGTAGATTTGCTTTGACCACATCTCATTACCATAGAAAGCAGAACAGTGACTCTACCTATATTCCCACTTCTTGAGTTATGGCTATGACTAAGGCATATAACCAAAAGGTGTAAGCCTATTATTGTTTGTGTCCACAAGATGGATTTTAAACAAATTTTTAATTAACACTTTTTTACTGAATTGCCATCAAAAGACTGGACTTTCCTTCTCCTATGTTCCTTCTCCTATTTTCATGTTCCTAAAATCCTCAAAATCCTACAATTTTGACTCAAGACACTAAGCCTTTTGCATGAAATTATATAATTTTTGGCTTTTTTCTGGTTTTTTTGTGTTGTTCCAATACACACAAATGAAATAAACATGTGTATAACAAAACGTGTAATTGCAATCATTTTCTGGGAGAAATCTTTCATTCTCTGGAAAAAATTCAAGGGTGTCAACACATACGGCCATGACTGAAGTAGTGCACTTTTTAATCACATGCATTTTTTTCATATTCTAAAGCGTTGCTCTGTTAAGGGATAGTTATAATCAGGGACTGAAGTCTAGGTGTATTGTGTGTGAGTATTCTAAGGTAGTCAGAAATCAACCTACTTTCTCCACACAAATTTATCATCAATTTAAAGGAAGTCCAGACATGGAGTGACTGATTTTCTGGTACTTTGACTTGCTGCCAAACTCCAAAGCACACACACTGATCATTTAATTGTCTTTTTTTTTTTTAAAGGAAATTGTCACTAGTGTGTTTAAATGTGTGTTACACAAACTGGTAAGCCCCATGCGGGACAAGGACAGACATGAATTATGACAATATTGATACAGCACTGCAAAACATATAGTTGCTATATATGAGACAAGATATAGAATAATATAACAACTATAGGAATAAAACATTATATACATGATCCTTTATTTGAGCATTGTTTTGCAGCATTTGCATTTCTGATTCATGAAATAGAAAAATAGTAATTGTATAGATTTACAGTATTCATAAAACATACTGTATTCCATTAATATAGTGGAAATATATATACATATATATATATATATTATATATACATTTATATTTATTGATATACAGTCATATGAAAAAGTTTGGGCACCCCTATTAATCTTAATCATTTTTAGTTCTAAATATTTGGGTGTTTGCAACAGCCATTTCAATTTGATATATCTAATAACTGATGGACACAGTAATATTTCAGGATTGAAATGAGGTTTATTGTACTAACAGAAAATGTGCAATATGCATTAAACCAAAATTTGACTGGTGCAGACCAAAAGTTTGGACACACCTTCTCATTCCAAGAGTTTTCTGTATTTTCATGACTATAAAAATTGTAGATTCACACTGAAGGCATCAAAACTATGAATTAACACATGTGGAATTATATACTTAACAAAAAAGTGTGAAACAACTGAAAATATGTCTTATATTCTAGGTTCTTCAAAGTAGCCACCTTTTGCTTTGATTACTGCTTTGCACACTTTTGGCATTCTTTTGATGAGCTTCAAGAGGTAGTCACCTGAAATGGTCTTCCAACAGTTTTGAAGGAGTTCCCAGAGATGCTTAGCACTTGTTGGCCCTTTTGCCTTCACTCTGCGGTCCAGCTCACCCCAAACCATCTCAATTGGGTTCAGGTCTGATGACTGTGGAGGCCAGGTCATCTGGCGTAGCACCCCATCACTCTCCTTCTTGGTCAAATAGCCCTTACACAGTCTGGAGGTGTGTTTGGGGTCATTGGCCTGTTGAAAAATAAATGATGGTCCAACTAAACGCAAACCGGATGGAATAGCATGCCGCTACAAGATGCTGTGGTAACCATGCTGGTTCAGTATTCCTTCAATTTTGAATAAATCCCCAACAGTGTCACCAGCAAAGCACCCCCACACCATCACCCCTCCTCCTCCATGCTTCATGGTGGGAACCAGGCATGTAAAGTCCATTCGTTCACCTTTTCTGCGTCGCACAAAGACACAGTGGTTGGAACCAAAGATCTCAAATGTGGACTCATCAGACCAAAGCACAGATTTCCACAGGTCTAATGTCCATTCCTTGTGTTCTTTAGCCCAAACAAGCAGTCTCTTCTGTTTGTTGCCTGTCCTTAGCAGTGGTTTCCTAGCAGCTATTTTACCATGAAGGCCTGCTGCACACAGTCTCCTCTGGGTGGCATTGACCTGGTGTCTAATCTGAGCTGCTGTTAACCTGCGATTTCTGAGGCTGGTGACTCGGATGAACTTATCCTCCACAGCAGAGGTGACTCTTGGTCTTCCTTTCCTGGGGCGGTCCTCATGTGAGCCAGTTTCTTTGCAGCGCTTGATGGTTTTGGCCACTGCACTTGGGGACACTTTTAAAGTTTCCGCAATTTTTCAGACTGACTGACCATCATTTCTTAAAGTAATGATGGCCACTCGTTTTTCTTTACTTAGCTGCTTTTTTCTTGCCATAATACAAATTCTAACACTCCATTCAGTAGGACTATCAGCTGTGTATCCACCTGACTTCTGAACAACACAACTGATGGTCCCAACCTCATTTATAAGGCAAGAAATCCCACTTATTAAACCTGACAGGGCACACCTGTGAAGTGAAAACCATTTCAGGTGACTACCTCTTGAAACTCATCAAGAGAATGCCAAGAGTGTGCAAAGCAGTAATCAAAGCAAAAGGTGGCTACTTTGAAGAACCTAGAATATAAGACATATTTTCAGTTGTTTCACACTTTTTTGTTAAGTATATAATTCCACATGTGTTAATTCATAGTTTTGATGCCTTCAGTGTGAATCTACAATTTTTATAGTCATGAAAATACAGAAAACTCTTGCAATGAGAAGGTGTGTCCAAACTTTTGGTCTGGACTGTATATATATATATATATATATATATATATATAGTATTGGTACCTAGTAATCAAGAAGCAGGTACCAGAGACAAATATATGCAAAACAAAGAGTTAAATTACAAATAACCTTGAGCATAAAAGTAAAACTGCTGAAGGATGTTCAGATCAGAGTGTGGGTGCATATCTTAGAAACACATTTTTATGTACTGTACTTTGATATTTTAAGCATGTGGGAGTATATGTTGCTACATTAGAATTAGAGAATAATGTTACACTGAAAAGGGTTTGCTTTCATAAATATAATTAAGAAGTGGGCTCCCAGAAGTTTGAGTCCTTGGTAAAGTGCTTCACTGTACATTTTACCTCCCACAATTAGCAATCACAGCACTTAAGCAGGCATTTTATGTTTTGCAGAATTTCTCAAAATTTTATGTTGATGTGTACCTTTGTTTATAAAACTAAAAAACTTAAATGAGTCAAATTTTGTTTAACATATACTGTCAGTTGATACTGGATTGTTAATACTTAGGAACATATACTGTAGCAACCAATCCTTGCAAATTTACTGCGGCATATTGTATGAAAACAGGGTTTGCCTGTAGTCTATACAGAAGTCCTTAAAGTAAATACCTGCTGAATTTAACTGCTGTACACCAAAATGTTCTGCATACTTTAAAATGTAACATCTTGTACATCAGGTCACACTGTCCATTAGGGGAGATGAACACCTCACATTAAGTGGCACTCTTGTCTGACTGAATGTGGAAGCAAATGAACTCTGTCATGAGTCAAATCTTAGCTACACCCATGGACAAAATTGTTGGCACCCCTCGTTTAATAAAAGAAAAATCCACAATGGTCACAGAAGTAATTTGAATCTGACAAAAGTAATTTGCCAAAATACATGTTGACAAGCCACAAAGCTTCTTGGAGAATGTCCCATGGACATATGAAACAAAAATCGATATTTTTGGCAAGGCACATCAGCTCTATGTTCACAGATGGAAAAATGAAGCATATCTTGAAAAGAACACTGTCTCTACTGTGAAACATGAAGGAGGCTCTGTTATGTTCTGGGGCTGCTTTGCTGCATCTGGCACAGGGTGTCTTGAATCTGTGCAGGGTATAATGAAATCTCAAGACTATCAAGGGATTCTAGAGAGAAATGTGCTGCCCAGTGTCAGAAAGATTGGTCTCAGTCGCAGGTCATGGGTCTTGCAACAGGATAATGCCCCAAAACACACAGCTAAAAACACCCAAGAATGGCTAAGAGGAAAACATTGGACTATTCTGAAGTGGCCTTCTATGAGCCCTGACCTAAATCCTTTTGAGCATCTTTGGAAGGAGCTGAAACATGCTGTCTGGAAAAGGCACCTTTCAAACCCGAGACAACTGGAGCAGTTTTCTCATGAGGAGTGGGCCAAAATACCTGTTGAGAGGTGCAGATGTCTCATTGACAGTTACAGGAATTGTTTGATTGCAGTGATTGCCTCAAAAGGTTGTACAACAAAATATTAAGTTAAGGGTACCATCATTTCTGTCCAGGCCTTTTTCTTGAGTTTTCTTTTTAAAAAAAATTCTGTTGAAGCATGGTTGAAAAGCAATGTCTGACTTTCATTTGTTCATTTTCATAGAATTTTTATATATTATTACTTTTGTCAGATTCAAGTTATTTCTATGACCATTGTGTGGGTTTTTCTTTCATTAAATGAGGGGTACCAACAATTTTGTCCATGTGTGTACTGTATATATCACAATAGTCCTGCAAATCTAGTGGATTAATGCAATAACAAGGTAATACATAACATGCACAGCTTGACCAAAAGCCACACTGAAATGTGTTTTTTATGCAAATTAGGTGAGGTAACACATAGCATGTACAGCATGACTGAAAGCCAAGCTGACATGCGGGTTTTAATGCAATTTGGCACTGGTTTCAAAGTTGACAGCCACATGGTTTGGCAAGTTATCAGCAGTTTTGCCTGTAAAATTCCACAACCATTACTATTAAACTGGAAACCATGAAAATTCACATTAAAACCCCATGTCAGAGCATTTGAGTGGGATGTCATCCATAGGCATGAAAGACATATCACTGCACAGCTAGGGAGGTTTACTGTTCAGAAGCCCATGAAATCTGGGTGCTAACTAGTCAGGCTAAACTAACATGGTACCAGCAATTCCTCCAGAGGTACACAGCTCTGAAACAGTACTAGGCCTGAAAAGTCCAGTATAAACTGCTTATGTGAAGTAGACTTTGAAGCATTCACTGGTCACTAGGATTTTGTCTGGGAGAAGTTATCATTGTGTTCTGGGCTAATAGAGAAGAAAAGTGAAAGAGTATAAATACAATGCAGTCAACAAAGATATATCAATGTTTTTTTTTGTTCTGATACCTTATTTACTTTATTACGCTTTGTTCTGCTACTGATACAGATGTTGCAAAGTTAACATGACTTTCTGCAGTGTGAAAATTTGCTGCAACTTGGTATTACAGAAGGCAACAAAACCCAATGGAAATTGTGCCACAGTGTTAATGCATTAAGTGTGAATTTAAGCTTTGCTACATCTGTACTGAGATTGGTTCTGATGGGGCAGGAATGTATGAGTGTGGTTCTGGTACTGTATTTATGTAATGATGTTTTTGTAATGATACTGTTTCTAGGTAACAAGCTTTATTCTTGTGTGCTATTTATGTGCTGAGCTTGGTATTTTACTTGTTTCTGGTTCTATATTTATCCACTGAGTTTTCTTCTGGTACTGTGATTGTTTTATGACTTGTGCTGTATGTATGTTTTGAGCTAGGTTCTGGTGTTGTAGTTACCGTATGTTAACTGAGGTATATCTACTTCAAGAGCTGATTACAAAAGTAACATCTCACAGATTCATACAAAAACACATATCTTTGTATAGTGAGTGTATAGATATCTTTTTTTAACATGTTTTTTATAACTATACTTCAACTGTACAGTGCTTTCTGTAATGTTATTTGTTGTTGTACTATATATCTATGTTATGAGCTTGGTTCTTGTATTGTATATGTGGATGGATCCTCTTAAGCAATTACCATCAGAAAAGCAAAACAAGCTACCAATAATCTAAAATTGTTCTGATTAGTGGAGCATAATGCACACCTGAGTTTGCCGCAAAGCAGGCTGGACTTGCAGATCAGAGACCCAGGTCGCACCCCAAAAACTGGCATCAGAAAATATGTGCCCTTGTGGACTAAGGACCAGACCAGCTAACCAACCGCGGACAAGAGTGTAACATGTAAGCTGGGTCAAAACTAGGAGACCACAGAAGTATCCAAAATGACAGCAGAAAAATAACAGATTCTAAGCTGGGATCGAGTCCTGGAGTTCACGGATAATTCATAATAATCACAAATTCCAAATGCACATGATTTACAATGAAGTATAATACTTATTAGTGCATGATAAGGAGGGTCAGATATAAAGATTACTTGATAAATGTGATACAATTCATACCAAGGGGTCAAGAAATATCATACATTATGTACCAACCAAAATATAAATTCAATCAGAAGACAACAGCGACTTCACTGAGTGGATTTCTCTGGGGCCTGTGAGGTAAAAGTGGGTGCTCACACTAATATAAAACTAAGACACCTGAAGTCCATGCCAGCTAATTGCCCATGATCTGTTCCACATCTGGGAAAACCACCAGAAGTCCCAGATACAAAAAGTGACATCATTCACTGTAAACAGTGACATCATTCACAAACAAGCCCACCCTCCTGTCAGTCCCCCAGACATGCACTCCAAACTCCATGCACATCAGTTGACATATTTGTTACAGGAATACCCACACTATACCAATAATCAACATTAATTTGTACATATATAATTCCATATGCAAGAGAGGACACAGATAGAGACAAATAAAGCGACCACACATGAGTAGCGCATAAAACTAAGTGAAGGTGCAGGTGGAAAAACATATGTGCAACAGAAATGAAAAAATATATATAACAATGTACAAAACAATGCGTGCACTGCGTGATGCAAGAAATTAAGAGTATGAAAAATATATGAAATGTCTAATGTCAGCACAATACACTAATAATTATAATATATATATATATATATATATATATATATATATATATATATAACTGTATATAGGAAAGAGCAGCACCGTACCTTCTAATCCTTATAGAACATGGATGCAAGTCCATAGAGATCTGGTATTAACCCCACATAAACATACAAAAATCCAAAAAGGTTCATTTGGATTAGGACCGAAATGTTGCGGCTTGGAATAAACTTCCACTAATATTTTTTATATTAAACTGGTGTGCTGTCCATTTTTGGATTTTTGTGTGTGTGTATATATATGTATATATATATATATATATATATATATATATATATAGTATTACTCATACATAAACTTATGTGCATAAAATATATGAATGTAAAAATTTTAAAAATGCACAAAAAAACTAATCAAAGCTAATGAAGTGAACAACTCAAAAAAAAAAAAAAAAATCTTCTCCACTGCCTTTTTTCCTGTATAAATGCTGAAACCTGAAAAATATAAAAGATCATAGTGCAAACCCCCAAACAAAGCATTATCCATAACACGTGCCTCAGGAGAATATTCAATCCCACACTACAAGATATAAAAATGTATTAAAACTAAGCTTGACTCTGAAGTTTGCACAGATGGCAGGATAAAGTACTCTTCATCCACTAATATCATTATCAGTATTTGCTGAACATACAAACACCCTCTACCAATGATTCCCAAGTGAACTTGGCCCTTCCCTTCAAACCCAGTGGATAAAAATCCCTCTAGTGTCTTACATTATTCAATCTAGAGTTCCCCAGAGTAGAATCATAGTCTTTTTAATGTCCAGGATGTGTTCTAAAATCCTGGTTCTTAACTCCTTAGAGGAAAGTCCAATACAGATCAGTCCACAAAGGCATTGAACAAAATAGATAACATCCTCCTTCCAACAATTCAAATGGTGAACAATCTTAAATTCCCGTGAGTGATCAAAGTTAAAAAAAAAACTCATTGCTTTCACCATTAATTTACATGGAGAATAGTTACCATGTGCAGAGAATCCCCACCTCACTCCTGGTCCTAAAAACAGGTATTTAGAACCTGGAGTGATATAGTGACTAATACATACAAGTAAACCATACAGGTTTTTGTTCCATTTGGCTGTCAATCAATCACTGTTGGGAGTAACATAAAACATAACTTTTAATAAATACTCATAAAAACCACGACAGTACAATACTAAATATATGTCCAAAAAGTACAATAGTACTCAAAAAGAGTTCAACTAAGTACTGTGACCTACCATCTGGGTCACAGGAACTGCAGTTTTTACTGCATTATTTTTTCATTGTTCATAAGAATCAAACCTCCTGATGAGCCTACATTATTCATGAGGTGAAACCCATAGAGGAGAAATAGAGTAGACACTGTTAGGACATTGCTGTAAGCGCTATTAGGTCGTCTTTGAAACATTTTATGAGGACATGGGAATTGAATCTTTTTTGGAGACTGGGCATATACTAATGCTTAATCCTCCTTTGATATCCCAGACCGCTACAGCATTTTTGTGCACATGTCCATTGTACTAGAACATGGTTTAATTTAGTCCTGTTTTCACCACCAGGCAGCTATATTTGTGCTTTAATGCACCCTTATCATAGGTGTATGTATTTTGCCTTGTGGTATCGACACACATTGAACAATTATCTGACACACTGGGAATGTGATGTTATACTAGAGTGTGGTTATCATACCGACCCTTTAACATTGGTATATTATATCATCACCCCAGTTTTTTGAGTACTAATGTATTTTTTGGACATATATTTAGTATTGTACAGTCGTGGTTTTTATCAGTATCTATTAAAAGTTATGTTTTATGTTACTCCCAACAGTGATTGATAAACCTTTTTGAGTATACACCCCCTAGTTATATACATTTGGCTGTCAATGGTTCAGATGATAAAAAGGGTTTCAAATCTTTGTCCTATTTTAAAATTGGCCAGAACCTGTTTATTGCCTCTCGCATCTTTCTTCATCTAGTATGGTAACTGGTAATGAAGAGTAGTTGTTTGGATGGCCTATCTCGCTGCTCAGACATCTCTCAGATCTTCTTGTTTCGCAATGATACAACAAAGTTCAATGATTGACAATATCCCCTCATCTTGAACCTTTAGCCTGCCTCTCATAATCTGAATCCTTATCGCAAATATGTTGTGCTCTAATAAATTGCCCAGAAGGGATGGCACAAATAATGTGTTTCGCTTGTGCAGATGAAGCGTGTAACAGGGAATTCACACTTGTTTCCTTACGATGATCAGTAGCATGTACCACACCTGTCAAATCCACTTTAATCTTACAGTCAGAAAAAGAATCCAAATGGGTTTGGGTGATAGTATGAGTCAATCTGAAGTTCATGGCTTTGTTGTTTATTATAGGAGTCAATCCAATTCCTCCTGTGGTTCCTGGCAAATGAGCAACACGTCATCTATGAATCTCATTCATGCAAATCACTTGTTCATCCCCAAAATGTGCCACATACTGAACTGTTTCTCTTTCTCAGAGCCCTAAAAAGAGTATTTATGTAATGAGCCTGGTTCTGCAACTTTAACTTGCAAAATGAAAACTTGAATTTAATCTGAAGTTGCCATTTGCAACTGGCACAAGTTGCTAAAGACCATTATTGAATAGATCAGTTAAAACACTAGAATTCTTTATGCGGTACCAGCATGGCAGAATGGCTACAGGTTGGAGGATGTCCAGAAGGCCTGGTGGCTCCTGCAGCTCAGTGTAAAGTATGCCTTGCTGTCATGGCTCAGACTATAGAATGGGAAAGTACAGAGGGTGCCCTCCTCCTGAATCATCTACAGATCATTCATATGTGAATTGATAATGCCAACTCTAAATGCTATGTATTTATTATTCTTATGCTTGGTTTACACCTGTGTTCGGGTTTCCGTTCTTCGGGTCTGCTTGGGGACCCGAAAAACAGAAACCCAATCTACTTAAAAAGTGGTTACATGCGGAAACCCATAGACTATAATGGGGTCCACATGGTTTCTGCCTGAAAAATGTGGAAGAAAAGTCCTGCTTACAGGACTTTTTTCTACTCATTTTTCAAGCAGAATGGGAGACAGAATCCCCAAGCGCAGATGTGAACCCAGCCTTAGACATGACAAATCCACTTTAAACCCCTAGTCTTTGACGATGAATATATCAATGCATAAGAAAATGTAGGATTAACTACATTTGGGTTAATGTTTTGCTTTCAAGTTTCTTAATAGCTCTCACAAATAAAGAAAAACAAAACAAAGCAACAATAGCATGGGTATGTTTGTAGCCATCAAGGTCCTTGAGACCATATCAAAGGCCCAGAGAGAAAAATGCGATGCCTCCCTCTGTCTGAAAGCATATTGATTCATTAAGTTAGCAATGGCATTCTTGAAAGCAGAGATGAAAGTAGTGTGTATACCTGGTTCAGACAAGTGTGTCATAAAGGTAAATGTGTCATTAGTATGTTGCAGCACTAAAAAGTCTTTGAGATCAAAATGGCAGGTCACATGCCACAAAAAAAATGTCATAAAAATGTAATGCTAGTGGACGAAGTAGGTATCCTCAGAGATCACGATCTTGATCACAGAAAAAAAAAAATCAATGCAGAAGAATCCGTTCACCCTGTCACATGTGGCAATAAAAGAACATAACAATAGCAAGCAAAAATAGAAACAACAGCTGTCCCTATTCTTCGACATGCAAGAACTCCACATTCTCTTCCCCAAATGACTTCCCCTCATTGCTTCTCTGCCTTTCTTATCCATCTGACAGAAACTGTCTAGACTGGCATTCTCAGCATGGCATTTGCGGTAATGTGTAAGAATAGGAAGAAATCCAAGCACAAGAACACAATTATATAAAACAAACATTTCGCATAGTACATACATAATGCAAAGATATTCCCATAGTGCAAACATTTTTAACATATGCCATATGCCCTACTAGAATATATAGAATTTTTTTTTTTTATAAAAGATGCATGCTTTCTGGTCCACAAGGCATTTGTGCCCCTCATAGAATGTCTCCACTTTAAGTTAAAAGACATTACTTGTTTAAATGACTAGATTAAAAGACCATTTTTTTCCAGAAGCAGTGACAATTCTGTCCATGTACATAGATCTGTGCAAACATGCAATGAAGTGCAGTGCACCAACAGGATAGCATGCTCACATACAAAACCTTGTTCCCCATTCCCTAGGATAGATACTCACCTGTCATAATTGGGCTTAGATAGGCACAACTATTATAGGCATATGAAGGGACAAGCAGGATAACAGTCAGATCATAGATATGAAACTTAATAGGGAAAAATAGGATCATAATCCAGGCACCTGGTGGTTTAATGAAATCAATGAAGGAAGTGATCTCCTAAAAAGTTTTAGGGAGATTTATCGAGACTGGCATTTAGTAAGCCAGTCTTGATAATCCCTGCATTGCCAGAGGATGTGCCTCGTCATAAATCAGTCACATCCTCTGGCGGGGCCTGAAACTGAAACTACAGTGGGGAAAAAAAAGTATTTAGTCAGCCACCAATTGTGCAAGTTCTCCCACTTAAAAAGATGAGGCCGGCCTGTAATTGACATCATAGGTAGACCTCAACTATGAGAGACAAAATGAGAAAACAAATCCAGAAAATCACATTGCCTGATTTTTAAAGAATTTATTTGCAAATTATGGTGGAAAATAAATATTTGGTCAATAACAAAAGTTCAACTCAATACTTTGTTATATATCCTTTGTTGGCAATGACAGAGGTCAAACGTTTTCTGTAAGTCTTCACAAGGTTGGCACACACTGTTGCTGGTATGTTGGCCCATTCCTCCATGCAGATCTCCTCTAGAGCAGTGATGTTTTGGGGCTGTCGCTGGGCAACACAGACTTTCAACTCTCTCCAAAGGTTTTCTATAGGGTTGAGATCTGGAGACTGGCTAAGCCACTCCAGGACCTTGAAATCCTTCTTACGAAGCCACTCCTTCATTGCACTGGCAGTGTGCTTGGGATCATTGTCATGCTGAAAGACCCAGCCACATTTCATCTTCAATGCCCTTGCTGATGGAAGGAGGTTTTGCACTCAAAATCTCACGATACATGGCCCCATTCATTCTTTCATGTACACGGATCAGTCGTCCTGGTCCCTTTGCAGAGAAACAGCCCCAAAGCATGATGTTGCCACCCCCATGCTTCACAGTAGGTATGGTGTTCTTTGGATGCAACTCAGCATTCACTCTCCTCCAAACACGACAAGTTGTATTTCTACCAAACAGTACTACTTTGGTTTCATCTGACCATATGACATTCTCCCAATACTCTTCTGGAACATCCCAATGCTCTCTAGAAAACTTCAAACGGGCCCGGATATGTACTGGCTTAAGCAGGGGGACATGTCTGGCACTGCAGGATCTGAGTCCCTGACGGCGTAGTGTGTTACTGACGGTAGCCTTTGTTACGTTAGTCCCAGCTTTCAGCAGGTCATTCACTAGGTCCCCCTGTATGGTTCTGGGATTTTTGCTCACCGTTCTTGTGATCATTTTGACCCCACGGGGTGAGATCTTGCGTGGAGCCCCTGATCGAGGGAGATTATCAGTGGTCTTGTATGTCTTCCATTTTCTAATTATTGCTCCCACAGTTGATTTCTTCACACCAAGCTGCTTGCCTATTGCAGATTCAATCTTCAAAGGATGGTAAAGTGGTGACAAAGGGACGAAGGATAGAATCCACATATAAAGAAATATTTTGTGTGATACTTTGTTGCAGGGATCAAAAGTATCACACAAAATATTTATTTATATGTGGATGCTATCCTTTGTCACCACTTTACCATCCTTTGCTAAGGACACTACTGACGTGTTGAAATGGATGGAGGATCTGGTAGTGCCTCCTGATGTATTTTTGGCCAGCCTTGAAGTGGAGGCCCTCTACAGCTCCATACCCCATGATGAGGGGTGTGGGGCTGTGGGGGACTTCTTGAAAACTAGAGGTAGCCATTTAGTGGCACATAATACCCTTGTTTTGCGGCTTTTAAAATTTGTCCTTGAAAGGAATGCATTCATGTTTGACCACCACTTCTTCCACCAGCTCAGAGGTGTAGCTATGGGGAGTCCTTGTGCCCCGACTTTTGCAAACTTATATCTGGGCTGGTGGGAGAAGGAGGTGGTCTTTGCGGACCATATGGAGGAATGGTCATCTAGTATCCTTCTATGGGTCTGTTTTATAGATGATGTTCTATTGATTTGGGGAGGAACAAAGGAAACCTTTGGTGCGTTTGTACGTGCCCTTAATGTGAACACTGAAATTCAGGAGAAATCAATCACGTTTCTTGATTTAACTATCAGAAAGTCTGAGGGAGGACAACTGAGCACTGATATATACAGGAAAGAAACAGCGACCCAGGCCCATTAAGTAAAGGAATCCCAAAGGGCAGTTCCTGCGATTGCGCAGGAACTGTACCTCACTAACTGATTATCAGGTGGCAGCGCGGGATCTAAGAGACAGATTCCATCGTCGAGGATACCCGGATGGGATTCTACGAACTGTGCATCAACATGCTTTATCATCAGCACGAAGTAGCCTTTTAAAACCTCAGAATAGAACAGATGATCATGAGTTGAGAATCATAGGTACATATGATGTGGCACATCTGGAGGTGAAAAAAGTCCTACAGGAGTCCTGGGAAATTCTTTTGACTGATCCTGATGTTAGTCCTCTTTTGAGTGACTTCCCAGCAATTACTTATAGATGGGGAGTAAATTTCAAGGATAAATTGGTACACAGCCATTTATTATCTGCAGGCTCAGCTACCTGGCTGGAGAGGCAGGCAAAAAACTTGAAAGGAACCTATCCATGTGGTTTGTGTAAGGCCTGTCCTTTTGTAAAACTGAGCAAGTCATTAAAGAGCTCAGTTACTGGTAGACAATATAACAACAACTTTGTTCATTGTCGTACATCCGGAATGATCTATCTCATTACCTGCTCCTGCGGAATCCAGTACGTTGGAAAGACGACAAGGGAATTCCGCAGGAGAATGAGAGATCACGTAAATAACATTGCCCGCCAGGATGATACCACAGTAGCTCGCCATGTGTGGTCTCAACATAATGGTGATCCTTCCCATTTGAAATTTCAGGGTGTCGAATTGGTGACCCCATCGCCTAGAGGTGGAGATTTTGATCAGAAATTACTCCAACGAGAGCCCCGGTGGACCTTTCTATTGAAAACGATGAAACCATGGGGGTTAAATGACACCATTTCATATGCGCCCTTTATCTAAGCTAGCCAATGGGGGCACAGAAAAGGTTACAAAAGAAAAGGTAAAAGATAAAAAGGAGACAGATGAAGAAAAGAAAAAAAAAAGGAAAAAACACAATTTTTTTTTTTTTTTTTGTACTGTGGTCGCCATTCACCTCCTAGGATTTTATTCTATATATAATTATGGATGAATTGAATCCTTCAGGAACTATTAGTTGATAATACCTAGTTTGGAAACTATACTATGGTATTGATGTACATAATAAAATTCTAATGGACAAAAGGATAAAAGGGTCATAGATCTATATGGATAAGTGACTGTATATTTAACATCTTGGTTCCGTTCCTCCATTTTGACGCTTGCTGCGATATAAGCCTTCTTTTGTGTCTTACTACAATAACTGTATGGTGAACCAGTGTTGTGATATTGCACCTGCAAATATATATTCCCAGTGATCAGTGTCTCCTATTGTATAGGGGAACGGTGTTTGTTTATATTTCGTTCGAGGGGCGTGCTATTAGGAGAGGAGGATACACATCTCTTATCTTACTGGGTGTTCACGCTCGGAGGGCGGTTCTGCAAAAGGCAGGTCTTGTCCTGCATATGCGATTGGTCATTTGTTATGTATGTGCAGTGAGACAGCTGGTGTTAGTGGGTGGGCGCGTCCTCCACTTGGTTGAATCAGGTAGCGGCGCTGGATTGGCTGTGAAACCTGCAGGGGGCGTGGCTTTGCACGTAAAAAGATCAGCCTCTCTGCCCTTACGTGCGGCCAAACATTAGTGCCGACGGGGGGTGCGGGGAGTGATGTTGGGAAGGGCACAGCCTAAGACAACAATAAGAAAACATATGTACCTAACCTCTGAAAAAGCCTAATATCAGTGTGGAATGGGGGAATGGGAAGCATATGTTAGAAAAGGAATAGCCTAAAAATGAATAAGAAAACATACTTACCGTACCTGCACTGAAGTTCTATAGATTAGATAAATAACACTTACCTCTGATGAAGATGCCAACAATTTAATATTTGTTGACATCAGAAACGCGTAAGAATAGTGTTAATTTTGTTGTGAGCATTGGTTTACTATAGTGCTGGTAGATAAAAAGCATTTACCTTGGTGTGAGCACTGGTTTATTTTAGTGCTGATAGATGAATGTGTAGTTTGCCGTGAGCACTGGTTTGTCTATGGTGCTAGTCAATTGTAAATTCAAAGCGTGACTGCTTCACCTGTGCTGCTTCAGTATAGAAACCAAAGCTGGTTTAGCCATCCTGATACACCAGAGCAGATAGCTATAATTAATGAGGCAGGAACATTTATGGTATATAATAATCCTTGAAATTTACAATTGTTGAGAATGAGAGAGATTGAGGTCTGTATATAGCTGTAGGTTTGTAGTTACTTTACAGCTATATATATAAAGTTGGTATATCCATGGAAATGAATGCTATACACAATTCTCTCTGATTTCTATGTAAATTTTAGGCAATTAGAGCCTTTTAATTAATATTGTGCACCCAATGTGTTAGTGTTTTGGTATCTTTTAAGTTTATTTAATAAAGATTTGAATTTTTATACGTCCATATAAAATTAGTGAGCAACTCTCCTATATTTAGTGACATACTAGCCTTGGCAGGTAATACTGTACAACTTATTATTTAAATATTGTAAATTAATTTGCATCGAATCAAATCGTTTTGGAAAATATGCCAATAATTGCCACATATTCTCTGCCTTGCCCTGGGTCTTCGGCTGGGCCTCTATTGATGATGTCATGAACAACTTCCATGTACACCTGAATTGCATCCGACCATGGCAGATAGAAAACATTCAAAGAAAACAGATTGACTTTAACAAATATTGAGTGCATTGAGTGCAATTGGCTTTGTTGTGTTCCCAAAAAGGAGAATACAAATGTCAAAAATGGTCTAAATCAACCTTTATAGAAAATCAATTACCAATACAGTCTTTAGTACTTAGTAGAGCAGTATTTTGCTTTTATGACCTGCGGCAAACTTTTGGCAGTGTTCTTGAGGAATATTAGCCTATTAGTCATGATCAATGGCATCTAGTTCACTAATATTATTGGGTTTGCATGCTGCAACTTTACGTTTGGCCAAGCATTTTCTAAGAAGTTTCAGTCAGGAGACTGTGGCTTCCTCTCCAGAGCCTTCAAGGACTTCTTCTGAAGCCTTGGTGAACTTTAAGGTATGCCTGGGATCATCTAGTCACAAAAAAGTGAATACAGATGTCAAAAAATGGTCTACGTAAGTCTTTAAAAGAAAAGTATGGCTACAGCCAAATAATGACTAGCTTTATCCATGAGATAAGTGATAAATGTTTCATCACTGGGGACCCACTGATGACAGTCTCACTGATTACTAGAAAAGTATTCTCATCCATGCAACCTGCACTTGATACAATGTCTTTGGAGGCAAGTGCTGTAGTTGGCTGTTTCTGTCAGCCTATTTTTGGATCTACAAATTGGTCACCTTGACCCCTCGCGGACTTAAAGAGGTTTTCCCATCTCCCTGTTTCAGCAGCTTTGCCTGCTGTCTCTTCTTCTCACTTCCTGTATCCCCCCAGCTTGCTGAACAGGACTCTATGAAGTATCACAATACTTATTATGAATACTAGAAATCTAATATAAATGCTGATCAAATAATATGCACATGCTTCTAGAGCAGGGGTAGGCAACCTTTTTTGTTCGGTGTGCCGATTTCGATTAAAAAAATCAAAGTTGAGGTACTCGGAGTGCCGGTCAATAATTGTAAGTCTGACGACCCCTGCACACAGTATTATGTCACATAGCGGCCCCTGCACACGGTATTATGGTGATACTAGTGATAATTGCTATTACTATTATTTTAGCGTGTAACGGATATAACTAGAGAGGCGGGCGGCGTATTTTACTCTATAAAGATCAGGTATGGACAGGACAGAGACAGTGAAAAAATGTAAACTTTATTGGTGACTTTGTGCATGTGTTGTGTAAGTGTTTGGTGCGACTCTTCTGGTGCTGCAACCTGGACGATGGTAAATGTCTGGGTCACAGCGCCAATAAATTTCCTGGTTATGTGATTAGGCTCAGAGGGGTATTACATTATCCCTCTATGTGACTATCAGAGAGCAAAAGTACAGTATGCTCTCTGATAGGAGAAGGGATAAGGATGGAAGTCTCTGCTATCCCCAACCGCGTCATCTGCAGCTTATGCACAGACAATGATGAGTTAACATTGTCTCTGCAGCTCCTCCTCCCCCCTCCTTCCTTAGCTCTAAGATGCTGCCTGACACAGGAGGGGGGGGGGACACTTTTAGAGCCCCATTTCTAAGGATCTATTAGGGCCACAAAGATGCATCTGGATTCATTTTAAAGATCTCCATGATTGACCTTACACATTCAGAGCAATTTACTGTTAAAACTATGTCGGGAATTGAGATCTGCATTGGGATTTCAATGCCGAACATCGTTTTCACCAGCCAATTGCTCAGGATGTTTAAGGACGATCATGGAGATCTTGGTATCATTTTAAAGAGGAGATTCTCATCTTTAAAATGAATCCAAGTGTTTCTTTATAGCTTTAACCAATCCTGAGCAATTCGCTCAGGTACAGTAGTGAAGCCGGCAATTACCGGCTTCACTACTATACATAGACTGTGCAGAAGCCGGTGCTGCCGCATCCATCTTCACCCTGCGCTAATGAAATTTTAAGGAAGCCGGATGGAAAAACGCTGCAGGTAACGTTTTTCCATCCGGGCCGAGGCACAAATACGGCGCCAGAACTGATGCCTCTTGTGCCAGAACCGATCCCATAGAAAATGATGGGATCCGTCCTGGCATCAGTTTCCCTCCAGCTTGTGTGCACCACACCGGAGGGAAACAGATAGATGTGCGGGACATATGTGAACACACCGCTGCCGTGCCAGGAAAATAAGCCTCGTGTGCCACTCTTGGCATGCGTGCCGGGGGTTGCCGACCCCTGTTCTAGAGAATGGACTCAGTGTTATCTGTGTATTTACATAGAGAGATAACAGACAGGGCTTTATCAGCAAACTGCAATTAGCTGAACTGGAAACTGCAGAGCTATAGATAACTCAGAGCAGTGAGTGACTTCATTTGTCCTGTCTTGTCACACTGGTATGGCTCTATGGAAATGTTGTGTAAACAATGGGAGGAATAATTTCACATAGCAAGAAAACAAAGCAGCATTGCTAAAGCAATATATTTAGGAAAACACTTCAATTTACATAAGCTAGCAGTATAGATAGGATACTTGAGATGGGAATACCCCTTTAATGACACTGTTGAATTCTCTTTCTAAGCAATTATAGCAAGTGTACTCAATAATATTAATATAAGGAGTACGTTCTAGTTTTCTTTTCTGCACGCAATCTAGTTCTCTGTTTTTTTGTTTTGTTTTTATTTAATTTTATTCTGTTCACTATAAATTCCTCTTTTGTGATCAATCATTATCCCATCCCAGCAATTTCACTTCATCTATTATCTCGCCCACCTTCAGTCCCTTTTCCCTCCTTACTCATCCATCTCTTTTTTTCCTGTTTCTATTTTATATTTTATTTCACCTACTTCCATTTAATTGGTTTATCTCTACCTTTATCTCCTACCTATATTCTCATTACTCCCTGTTCTTCTTATAAAACTTCACTATCTCTCCTGTGCCCCTACATCTGCCCTTTTTTGGTTAAAACAGTTTTCCCTACTGTGCATGCGCGGTACTGTCCACGGCTCCTCGGATCACATTGGCGCCACCTCTCAAGCACAGGCTTCAGCTTCTCAAACTTTGTTCACTTACTTATACCACCCTTGTCCTCCTATCATGCCATATCATGCCGTTCAAGTTCTAGTGCGAAACAGTAATTCCTCGTACACTCGCGTTTCTGAATTTGCGAATTCACAGATTCGCGATATTTTTATTGGAACCTAACATATATAGATTTTGCTGTTTTTTCACAGATCTGTGAAATTAAAAAAAACCAAAAACCTTTGCTATTGGGTAGTAGCGTCCCGTTTGTTACGTACACGGTAATTGGTTTCATTTTACTGTGAGTGTATAAGAAAAATGAATGAATTAATGTATTAATATACAGTACTATATAGTATACTTTAGTATACTGTACAGTACTGTAGGGTAAAGTTTATTGATATTTAGGGGTTAAACTTTAGAAACCGGCATTGTAAGCGTTTGTAAGTGCTCGTACCAAACATTCGCGATTCCTCGCGATCCACGACCCACGACCTGCTCTGGAACCTAACCTCGCCAATGTACGAGGTATTACTGTACACCCATTCTGCTAAACCTCTTCCCTCCTTATCTATGGAGCAACCTTTTTCTTCTTTATGGGTATTGTTTAAACCCCTCCAAATCCTAATACCATCCCTATTACATAAAAATATATATATATTTTTTTTTCCTTTATATTAAAACTATATCTATGCCTCTAGGTCTGCATGTACTTTTATTCCTCATTATATATAGTTTTATGTACTTTCATATATGTATTTTATGTATATTTATATATTTCATTATTATATAGTTTTTATATATTATATATCTTTTTACTATTTTTTAAAATTTTCTCCTTTCTTTACCATTAGTATTTACTATATTAAGTATGTATATATCACATTATCATTATTATTATTATTATTATTATTATTATTATAAACTGTTTACTATGTGTTATTGTACATATATAGTATATGTGAATATGGACACATACACATGGAATATGTTTCACATACACATGGAAACCTACTAGATTCTTCTCCATACCCACACACACACACAAACACACACACACACACACATATATATATATATATATATATATATATATATATATATATATAACACACACAGTTGAAACCAGAAGTTTACATACACTATATAAAAAGACACATATGCATGTTTTTCTCACTGTCTGACATGAAATCAGAATATACCTTTAAACCTTTCCTGTTTTAGGTCAATTAGGATTACCAAAATTATTTATATTTGCCAAATGCCAGAATAATGAGAGAGAGATAATTTTTAAGGCATTTTTATTACGTTCTGCAAAGTCAAAAGTTTACATATATTTCATTAGTATTTGGTACCATTGCTCTTAAACTGTATGACTTGGGTCAAACGTTTTGGATATCCTTCCACAAGCTTCTCACAATAGTTTGTAGGAATTTGGGCCCATTCCTCCTGACAGAACTGGTGTAACTGAGCCATGTTTGTAGGCCGCATTGCTTGCACCTGCCTTTTCAGTTTTGCCTATAAATTTTCAATATGATTGAGATCAGGGCTTTGTGATGGCCACTCCAAAACATTGACTTTGTTATCCTTAAGCCACTTTGTAACCAGTTTGGCAGTATGCTTCTGGTCATTGTCCATTTGGAAGACCCATTTGCGCCCAAGCTTTAACTTCCTGGATGATGTCTTGAGATATTGCTTCAGTATTGCCACATAATGTTCTTTCCTCATCATTTCATCTATTTTGTGAAATGCACAAGTCTCTCCTGCAGCAAAACAACCCCACAACATGATGCTGCCACCCCCATGTTTCACAGTTGGGATGGTGTTCTCAGACTTGGCCATAATGACCATTGTTACATTTGGAGGAAAAAGGGAGAAGCTTGCAAGCCTGAGAACACCATCCCAACTGTGAAACACGGGGGGTGGCAGCATCAAGTTGTGGGGTTGTTTTGCTGCAGGAGGAACTGGTGCACTTCACAAAATATATATATACTTTTTGCTACACATTTTTTAGATTGTTATTTTTTATTAATTAATTTTACTAGTATTCAATTTCACTACTATTGTGTTTTGGTATTGTATCACATTTTGGGTTTTTTGATATGCTTATCATTTTTTAGTTGGCCTGATGAAGATGCTAGTTCAGCATCGAAACCCATTGCCTTTGTGTATTTGAATTGATTAATAAAAAAGCATACATATCAACTGCCTGTGTATGTGTAAAATCCAACTAAACAGAGTCCACAAGTCCCAGATTTCTTATCCGATATATCTGACTATGGTCTGCCCATAGACATTGAATAGAGCAGCACATATGCTCTTCTATGGGAAAGTAATTGTATACATACTGTACTAAAATCCAAAACAATTCACTGAAAAGACATAATTATGAATCATGTCACATATCATCAATCACATTTACCTGATGTGAAAGGAAGCAATGGTTCACAGCAGAATGCAGACAGACCCAAATTGAATATGGTGGAGGCTGCAAAGGTGCAGGATACTGATATTAATATCCACTCACAAAACTACAATCGATAAGGTGATAAATGCCAAGTATTCCAAATATACACTGATAAGGCTTATATAAAGTGGCAGTACACAGTGCTGATACAACCCCACTAGTACCAACACCCCATTTTCCCTAAACCAATATGTCAAGGGTCGACATATCTTGACATATCAACAAATAATCATATCACATATCATTATCAATCACAGAAAATAATTTAAAAAATGAATCTATGGTTCACAGCAGGACACAAACAGGCCTGAATGGATTATGGTGGAGGCTGCAGAGATACTGATGAAATATCCACTCACACACCTGCCATTCATAAGGGGATGGATGCCAAGCATTCCAAATGCACTCAGATAAGGCGTATATAAGGTGGCAGTCAAATGATAATGTGAAGTGCATAGTGCTGATACCTCCCCACTAGTACCAGTACCATATTTGCCCTCAACAAACATGACAGGGCCAGACTGCATCCTTTAAAAAGTGAGTTAATAACCATGAGGTATTAGCTGATATATTGGACAAAATATGCAAGCTCACAACCTGTGTCAAGGATCAACATATCTTATCTGATGTTAGATGAAACAATGGTTCACAGAAGATGCAGATAGGCCAAATGGAATATGGTGGAGGCTGCAGAGGTGCAAGACAATAGTATAACAACCACTCATCCACTCACATATCTACAACCCAAGAGGGGGGTGAATGCTTAATATTCCCATAACATTCACATAATCATGTGACTGGCACCTTTTATAAGCCTTATTTGTATGCATTTGGGATACCAGACATCCACCCCTTTTTATGGATTGTACAAAAATGGAGAGTATCCAAAAAAAGTGAGGTATGGAGACCGCGCTTCGCTAAGAATGCTTTTTATTAAACTCAATTACACAACGCGTTTCGAGGAATGAGTCCTCTTTATCAAGTGTACTATGAACAGCCTGAAGCTATGGGCTGAAAGAGCTGATTCCTCGAAACGCGTTGTGTAATTGAGTTTAATAAAAAGCATTCTTAGCGAAGCGCGGTCTCCATACCTCACTTTTTTTGGATACTCTCCATTTTTGTACATGATATGCCGCCTGGATCCGGGAGATCCTGACGCCCAGAGGTTCCGCAGCTCGCACATACTGTGACATATACTGGACAAGTCCACAATACCATTTGTGATCACACGGAAACTATATAAGGTGAGAGTACATCGATACTGGTGTCACCATGCACAAGAGTGTTACCATATGAACTGACCAATTGAGGGGACATTGGTTCACACCAAACCCTGTCGGTTGCACATTCACATACTGTATACCCACACTCTGTGCTCACCTACCTACTCTCAACCTTTATTAGTGGGCACGTCCTGGTCACCCTGTACAAACTACTTTCATAACACAATTTATATTGTATAATATATTACTATCATACGATAATTTAAAAAAAAAACAGTATTACCCTATGTGCCGCTCGGCGTTGTTGTTTTTTTTTTGTCTTTCTACTAAAGCGCTTTTTATGGATTGTGGTTGTGTGAGTGGATATTATATCAGTATCTTGCACCTGTTCAGCCTCCACTATATTCTATTTGGGCATGTCTGCATCCTACTGTGAACCACTGCTTCATCTAATGTCAGGTAAATGTGCTCTCTTTTCCAATGATATACATATGGTACAAAGTATGCTGAAGTCTCATGAAAATATATATAATACATGTGCAAAACACAAGTTCATACTATGGCTACACAGTTCTGCACTGATTCCATAACTCACTTTTATTGAAGTTATGGAAACAGCATAGCTCAGAGAGCTGTTGCTGTAAAACCTGACCCCCGATAACAGTCTGAATTTTACTGTCAGCAGTGACAAGGTGAGGAAGACCTGGGCGATGCCGCATGAGTGTGAGTTCCAGAGGTGGGACCCACATCTAGTAGACAATTACGGTATATCCTGTGGACAGGCCATAAACGTCTTTCGTGGGCAAACCCCTTTAAGGCCATATGCTATATTTTCATATACACACGTGGACAAAATTGTTGGTACCCCTCGTTTAATGAAAGAAAAACCCACAATGGTCACAGAAATAACTTGAATCTGACAAAAGTAATAATATATAAAAATTCTATGAAAATGAACAAATGAAAGTCAGACATTGCTTTTCAACCATGCTTCAACAGAATTTTTAAAAAAAAGAAAACTCATGAAACAGGCCTGGACAGAAATGATGGTTCCCTTAACTTAATATTTTGTTGCACAACCTTTTGAGGCAATCACTGCAATCAAACGATTCCTGTAACTGTCAATGAGACTTCTGCACCTCTCAACAGGTATTTTGGCCCACTCCTCATGAGCAAACTGCTCCAGTTGTCTCGGGTTTGAAGGGTGCCTTTTCCAGACGGCATATTTCAGCTCCTTCCAAAGATGCTCAATAGGATTTAGGTCAGGGCTCAAAGAAGGCCACTTCAGAATAGTCGAATGTTTTCCTCTTAGCTATTCTTGGGTGTTTTGGGTGACCCATGTCCTGCGACTGAGACCAAGCTTTCTGACACTGGGCAGCACATTTCTCTCTAGAATTCCTTGATAGTCTTGAGATTTCATTGTACCCTGCACAGATTCAAGATACCCTGTGCCAGATGCAGCGAAGCAGCCCTAGAACATAACAGAGCCTCCTCCATGTTTCACAGTAGGGACAGTGTTCTTTACAAATATGCTTCATTTTTCCATCTGTGAACATAGAGCTGATGTGCCTTGCCAAAAAAATTCGATTTTTGTCTCATCTGTCCATAGGACATTCTCCCAGAAGCTTTGTGGCTTGTAAACATGTAGTTTGGCAAATTCCAGTTTTGTCAGATTCAAGTTATTTATGTGACCATTGTGGGTTTTTCTTTCATTAAACAAGGGGTACCAACAATTTTGTCCACATCTGTACATCTTACCACTTTAAGTTATCATATAGCTGTAAGAATATTTGTTATTTTTACCCACTATATTCCTGCTACAACATGCACCGATATTACATTAAATCCTTACGCAGTATGATTGTGATTTAATACAGACCATACATTATAATAATTACATTTTGTTGAGTAGTATTGTGCAGCAAAAGAGATTAGTAACAGATTTAAATGGACTTTATACATAATACCAAAGTGAAATAAAAGCAAACAGATGCAGGTCATGCATACATGAAGATTAACAGTGAACAAAGGATATAGAACTACACTTGGCTATACAAAACACTTAAAGGTGACAGGTTTGGGTCCTTACGCAGGAATGGTCTGTGTTTTGTATATTTACTTCTACTTTACGCATTTTACTATGTATCTTATGACATGTATTTTACAGATTATCCGGATGATTTGTAGAATATGCCAATTGCACTTTATGATGTTGTCACTTTAATTGTTTATCTGCTGCTTTGACATCATATCTACCTTATTCTGGTACTTTCTGGAAAGAAGGCAGTACAACAATTCTCCAAACTGGCAAAACATAGTTGCATCTACCGCCTTTGCAGCAGGCAGTCTCGCTCAACGTACAATTTCACACACTATGGCCTGACTCCTTATAGTAACATCGGGTGGTTTTCCCACACATTTGGGTCTTCCCTCCAGAACTCTGTTGCTGCTGGTCCAGTATTCCATCGTGTGGTACAATTCTTGAACCAAGTCTGTTGTTTTTTAAGTCTAGTGTGGCAAAACTGATCTCAGACCTGCCTCCCATTGATTTCAATGGGAGTCAGTGACTGACTCTCAGAGTTGAAAAAAGAATTGACCTGCCCTATGTTCTATGTAAGGGTGTGTTCACACATAGGAATTTGCCGCGGATTTGGGTGCTGATTTCACCCCCCGAATCCGGAGCAGATTCCTCCCGGAATCCGCCTCCCATTGTTTTCAATGGGAGGCAGAGATCGCAGCAGGGAGCGGAAAAAAGAAGCTCGAGACGTCCTCCTGATTAGTCCCATTCATCTGGGATACCATGACGGAATGCTGATGCACTGCATACCCTTACAAACACAAAAACTGCAAAAGCACTCTAGCGCCAAGAGCTTTATTAATATGTCTACTGTATATCTAAACACAAGAAAATGAGGTTCTTGTTGCATCCTGTGTGAGGGTCAGTAAAGGGCGTAATACACTGTGGGGACCAGTAAAGGGGAAAATATATTGTGGGGTCCAGTAAAGTTTGCATTATACTGTGTGTGGCCCAAATAAGGGGATTTTTTGAACTGCAAATGGAGGGGTGTGGCCTACAATTTTAATTAAGGGGGGGCCCATCATGGTACCAAAGATTTCCGGTTCAGGTTTTTTTTTGGGGTGGGGGCACCTTTCTTTAGGTCACCTCAGGCAGAAGAGGCTAGGTTCATCCCTGGTTGAACTACACTGTAAGGGAATTGTCAGTTGAGAAATTCCCCAGTGCTGTTGCTGAAACCTGGGAGGAAGGGAATTACAGAGACAGTCCCAAGCCGAACGCCCCCCCCCCCGGTCTCTGCCTACTTGCCAGAACTGCCCTATGCGATAGAAGACAACTGGGCACCAATCCCTTCTCTAGACAAGTGAAAACACTAAGCGTGGACAAGACAACACAACACAGAAGAAGAGTCAGCAAGCCAAGGGGAAAAGCCAGAGAGACAAAGCAGAACCAAATCACAATCCAATAGAGTAGTCACAAGAAAGCCAAAGGTCAGAAGTCAGAAAGTACAATACAATAAGAGCAAGTAGAAAGCTTAGCAAGGACAAAGTCACAATAGCCAGCAAACCTGTGTGGGCTGATGACCTGTTTATAGGAAGTCCAGAACCCTCCCCAGACTGTGATTGGCAGAAAGGCTGTCAATCACACAGGTAAGGCTAAAATTAACTATCTGAGGAACAGAGGGAAACCAAGGTGAAGAAGATGGGTGTGGTGGAAAATCAATTACAGAAGTGAGGGAATAGGACAGTGTTCAGACAATACAAGAAAACCTAAAGCAAGGAATAATAACTGAACACGCCTCCTGCGCCACAGCGCGTGAGTGGAGGGCGACGCAGAGACGTTACATACACTTTCTCTGAATTCATTTGGAATCCCAGACCAAGAGTAAGGAGAGTATTTATAGTGTATAATAAGCATTTTATTTCTGAAATACACTTCCCTGGAATTCATTTGGAGTCCAAAGCCAAGAAAGAGGTGAGTCTTTGACAATTTGAGTAAAATATGAACCAAGATCTTAATTTTTATGTATTTATATGTACAGAAAGTATAGCAGTGATGCGCTTGGCGTTAAAAGAGTGCTGTTGCAATTTTTTGTGATTGTATTTCTCCTGCCCTATGTTATCTTGACTCAAGGGCCAGAGATAGGGTTAAAACTGCAGTACTGATTAGTGCCATTGAAAAGGGTTAATCAACATGCCGACATACCATAATAAAAACCTACAAACCGCACCAGAAACCTGAGGCTTATGGGTATGGGTATAAATATCAGTTATTTCTTTATATCTTCTCTTCTTTTGAGATGCACTCTAGAATTAGGCTCAAAGACAACTGCATCAAAAACTGTATGTGTGATTCCAGCCTTACAGTAGATTGTGTTACTGGCTCCTGGCAGACGTGCAAGAGTTGTTCGGCGTGACTATGGTAGTAACATCAAAATGATTGATAGACATGGAGAGAGAAGAAAATAAAGGGAGGTGGGAGAAGTGAAAAATCTGGAGGCTTATGCATATTAAAACAAATGCTATAAAAGGTGCAGTGCGAACTGGGCAGAAAAATTACATGAAAAAGTTAAACTGTATATTATTAGTATAGAACACACATTATAAAATGTAAGCCTACAAATCTTCATATTGAAGATCATTCCTTTCTGCTGAACCATTATAGGCACACCTCTGACAGAAGATTGCAAGAGGGAATATAGAGAGAGAATTTCTTTGGAGCGACTCCATGGCAGTGTTTCACTTTAAAGTTTGGAAATATCTAGGGATAATACACAATTTTAAAAACGGATGCAGGCAGGAGAAGAATAAAAATGGAATAGAGCAGCATTTGGAGCAGTATGCAGGGTGAAGCTGGCTGGAAGAAGATATACTGTACAATACAGCATACATTGAGTGTGTGGGAGAGAAGAAGGGAGATGGAATGCAGAAAGGGGGAGCTAGGTGAGAATGGCAAGAGATAAGTAAAAAGAAGAAATAATTGCATGGATACAGAAAAGGGGATCTGCAACAGAGAGCTGAACGAGTACAGGGAGGGGTGATGAGAGTTTGGACAATATCCAGCAGGAAAGCGAATGGGAGACAGAAAAAAGGAGGTAGGCTGCTTTGCTTCTTTTGTAGGAGGTGAAGGGATTCCCCCACAAGAGGGGAGCCCCCCCTCCAGGTTAGAAGAGCAAACAGCTGATGTCCCTGCCTTTGCTGACTGTCACAATACTGCTTTGCCTCTGCAGTGCGGGGACGTTTGGCTGTGTAATCTTTGGAAGGGACGCCAGGGGCTATGAAGGTCTCGTTTACAACCTGCCGGTGAGCTTGGGGGACCCACTCTGAATAAGACAGGACATTACTGCCATCAAGAGGGTGAGACTTTGAGATATATATATATATATATATATATATATATATATATATTGGGGGGACTAAAGCACGGCTTCCACAATGCAGTTTCTCACTGCTTGAGATGAGGATTTAACACAAGCAGCAGTGAAACATTTCTAATAACTTCCCTGCTGCTGCTAGATGTGTACAGAGCCAGTGAGTATTAGGGATAGGGCAGCCTTATCATTGGAGTCTGGGGGTTATATTTGTATAGGAGTCAAAGATGTCTTTTATCTTTTAATCTCAAGCAATGTATTTGCAAAGCTATTGTTTAGGAAATAGGTATATATCCCCCAGATAGACGTATAACATTCATCACCCACAAGGAAGCTTAAGGTGTAAATAAGAAGTGGCAAATAAGGGCTCTGTAATATCATTCAGAACAGAAATATCTTCCAGTAGGTCAGAGGCTAGGTTTCTAATGGGCTGTATTATTTAGCTTTGGTTTGCCAGTCAATGCATAAATGGGGGAAGCAGACAGACATACTAAAATAGACCAATTGTTCATAGGATCATACCACCAGTGACAGAACTAAAAAGCCAGCTAAAGAAACTGAGAATCAGAGACCAACACTAGAATCAAACCAAGCAAAGGTCTTACTAGCTAGCTGCAGGTCTTGTTTTAAGACCTCCTGAACCTGTAACCTTAGGACAGGCAAAATTCCAGGATTGCTGATTTCTTCAGTTGCCCTTTCTTGTAAGCCAATTTATGTATGTCAGAAGTGTAGTAACTGCATGCAAATGGAAAAATAAGAAACAAAAAGACAGAACTGCACATGTATTGGAAAAAACAGTGAGAAAGAAAGAGTGCAGACATTTAGATACAGCTTTACAACATTTTAAATCACTTTATGTTGTCAGATGACTACCACATTGTGCTCTAAGCAGGGAATTCAGTTTATGCTGGCTGTAAACAATAGTAAATTTGCTAGCAGCATGTGCTTCTATTTAGTTCAGGCTACGGTATTTTTAGTATAGTTGCCTTAAGTGTCCTAGGGCTGGAATATGCAATCTCGGTGGCAGTTTGTCATACAGTTTTTAATCCATTTTCATACAGCAATATTTTTTGGCTAATATCTTACAAATGTATATGTAAGGAAGGAGTGGGACCTACACAAAGAAAAGTTTAATAGAAAAATTTGTACTTTCTCTGTGTTTTGGCCTGCTTCTGGGTTTACAAATATTGCTACATAAAAACTGACCAAAACACTGTCATGCCTCAGAGCCAAAGCCAGGATTGGATATAAAAGACAATAAGTATCAGTCTTTCCATTATATTTTCCTTTTGTTGGATCCACCCCTTGCTTTGGCTCGTAATATGCATAGAAATTGGCACACAAATGACATTTTTGATTCGATCCAAGAACTATAGTGAACATATACAGTCCATTTGCCATGTATAGTCCAAACAGAAAAGTCTAATTCTACTTAACGTTAACTTTACAGTACAATTCTCCTTTTTGCTCCAAAGTAATGTAATAAATACCTAACTAAAAAAAGAGAACCTGTGCATGCAACTAATGTAAAGCAACAGACTATAAAGTATAATAAATTGTAAACTAGGCACTAATAGCATATACTTAGGTGACATCTCATGGGCTTCGCACACAACAATCATAAGATAGCATAATATAGCAGGAGTTTAATCATCAAAAACTACTATTAGCATGTTAAAGTGCACATTTTTTTTTCTTCTAGATTTTAATTTTTCTATGGGATAAGGAGACCTGCTTGAGCTGTGAACAACGGATGAAAAGACGGCTGGAAGAGGGAAGAACAGTGGGATCGTACCTTGGAAGAGAAGGAGAGGGAGGGTGGGAGAGGCAGGAAAAGAGGAGGAGGGAAAGGAGTCAGAGAGAAACACAGGGTAGGAAAAGGCAGAGGTAGAGAGATGCATGAAAGAAACGAGAGGAAAACTGATGTTGCTGGAGATCATTTCTACTGAGCCTACAGTGCAGAAGAAGGGAAAATACAGCCAAGTACATACAAAGCATAGATAAGAGAAAAAAGAACTGCAAATGAAAAGAAACAGGGTAAAGGGCATAGTAACAGATAGATTAGGGTTCAAAGGTAGATAAAAACTGGGGAAGAAGCAATATAAAAGGAGAATTTACATAGAAAATGTAGCAAAAAGAAGGAAAAGGTACAAGAAACAACAAGACCATTACCTCTGGACTTCCTGCACCTGTCCCTTACAACTACAGCTCCAAGTGCTCTAGCTTGCCTACCTCTAACCTGTGGACCTCTCTCTATCTTTTCTGTTTATACCATAAACCCTCTTCTCTGGACTTGCTGACCAACCCTTTGGCAGGCTTCATTTGTTGGACACCTCCTCTATTTGGGACTACTTCACATCATGTGTTACTTTGGGTAAAATGAGTATCTTCTTGCCTCTTCTTAGCTCTTTCATGGCACAAGTACAAATTTCACTGAAATTACTGGGTGCACATTGACCACGTCATATAGTTCCACCTTTCTAGAGATAAGAATTCCCCTCACTCCTGTCGTGGATCACAGTTCCCTCATCTTGTCAATCTCGTTAACCTTTTAATACCAGGATGTTGCAAGCCAGAATTCCATCCATACTTCTTGTCCAGGTAAGAAGAAGTATATAATGTTTACACAAGGACTTTTATGTATGTGTGCGTGTTATATGTGATGTATATAACACTGATTAAAAAGAATGCAAATACAGAGTAGGCATATTAGAGAATCACAAGTGTTCCAAGAAAAGCATGCTGCTTCGTGCATTGTCTTCACAGCGTGATGTGAGTATTCAGGATATAGGTTAATCCCTTGTTCTAAGAAGCCTAGGAAGAAACTTTTGTGTTTTTGTTGGTTCTTTGGAGACTAGCTTACATAAGACAGGAATAACATATACACACTTTGATTACAGAGATGGATGCAATACATGAGAAATAATTTTAAATGTATTTACTCACAAAACAATTGTAAGTGCATAGCTGTTCTATGTACAGCTACATGTTGCTAAACCCTTATAAGTGTCTAAAGACCAAGAATTAGTCATCCAGTAGTAGCGCTTACTACTTGATAACTACCTCGCATTACAGTTTATCCCACTCTTTCCATACAGTAACTCATCTTTTTTAGGCAACCATCATATGGTCTTTATATATATACCAGCTATTACTCAATATGACCCTTCCAACTAGTATAAATTCTATAAAACTTGGTCTATTTACTTTATGAATACTACTTCTCTTAATTTTCATACAATATCATACACTTCACATATGATATCCGAAGGGTTAATTATTATTTTAGATTTAAATGTTGTATAGCAGTTATTAAACTAGGCAGCAAGGCCTACAGTTGTTTTACGCACAGGTCAGTATGAAAAACAGGCCTTAACATAGTCATTGTGGTATTGAAGTGGCTCTCGACTGAACCAATACATCCAAGTATGATCAGGGCCTCTTCTTCAGTTGGGATCCTATATTCTGCAAGTAACATTTAACCCACCCGCACCGGCCCACTAAAGAGAGTGAACTCTGGTATATTACAACCATTGGATGTTTCAGAAACATATCACTCTGACCTCAGCTAATAACACAACTTATCTATTGAGCATGTCAAACTGAAGCTTACCCTATGAAGTCAATAGGAGAAACCCACCACAAAACCATTAGGTATACAGCAAGCTGTGGATCCAGGCAGGGGCTGCACATTGTGTGAATGGGAATTTATACATAAATTACCCATTCACTCAAGTAATATCTAGCTGGTGTGTCATTTTAGTGCAAAGAGGCCAAAGAAAAGCCACATAAACGCCCTATCTAAAAGCTTAATAGAGAGTTGGCAGAAGATCTCCAATCTTATTTGCTTTCTCTGTATACAGAAAAGTAGAGAAGACAACAGTATGTCCTGAGTATACCCCAGGCAGGCAGCTGCTCCCTGCAGAGACAAGCAATGTAGCAGATGCCCAGGATCCAGCATCTAAAGAGAGGCGTTAGGTAATGTTAAGTGTGCCTTCCATACATGTTTCTGCAAAGCATGGGCTACCTACCCAGGAGAAATAAATATCCATGGGTAAGCCTCCTTCTGAAGAAGCAGGACATGCAATGAAAAGATATCCAGTTCTGTGTACATCACATTTGGGACATTCATAGAACATATATCTATACCAAAAGATGTGCAAACTGTGTCCCTTAATGGCAGTCAGGTCAGTAGGCTAGTGGATACAAACAAACGGCTTATGTTTTCTGGGTACAAAAATTAATCTAAATTATTAAAAAAAAAATTATATATATATATACACTGTATGAGTCAAATATGACATATGGCTACACCGCCCTTTCTCTTTAGGTGTAAACACTGTTTGATGTCCATGTGGCGTTATGTGGTGTCATATTAATGTGGTCAGAAAATAGAATCACGTTGCTATAATGTGCGCTGCACACATCACATGCACAGAAGCATCGAGCAGGAGCTGATATCTTGTTGTGTTTTCCATAGACTGATCATCAATAACATTGAAACCACATGCCTGTTTAGGCTTTTACCACCAAAACAGCATTGAGATATGCACTCCATAGGGCCTCTGAAGGTATCCTGTCATATCTGGCATCAAATTGATAGCAGGAGATCCTTTAAAGAGGACCTTTTATGTCCTCATCAATGTGTGGTTTTATATTCCTCTTGAAAGCCAACAGTGCACTGAATTCAGTGCTGGAGATATCGGTGCCATTAATTTCGGCACCGATATCTCCCCACTATCCGAAGGGGTGGGCCTTACAGCCTAGCGTCATCACTTGACTGTGAGGAATTTCCCCCCTTGACTGTAGTCTAAGAAAGCCTTGTACTGTCAGAGGGGGCATTCCATATAGTCCAGCGATGATGCTGAGCCGTAAGGAACGCCCCCCCCCCAGTACAAGTCTATGGAAGAGTAATGTCAGGAGGGGGTTGTTCCTCACAGCACAGTGATGACGCTAGGCTGTAAGGCCCGCCCCTTCAGATAATGGGGAGATATCGGTGGCAAAATTAACAGCACCGATATCTCCAGCACCGGGGCACATACCAGCTGAATTCAGCGCACTGTCGGCTTTCTAGCAGTATATAAAACTACACATTGATGAGAACATGAAAGGTCCTCTTTAAGTCTTGTAGGTTGCAATGTGGGCCCTCCATGGATTGGACTTATTACGGTTTTTTGAGTCAAAGCCAAGAATGGCTACAAAAGGAATGAGAAATATATAGGTAGATATATAGGTAGTACTTCTACCTTTTGCTCAATCCACTCCTGGCTTTGGCTAAAAAAAAAGCACAACAAAATCTGCAACAACAAAAAAGCTGTGTTTCTGGAATGTGGGGCCTTTGCCTTGAACAGGTTTTGCAGTGCAGCAGGGCACATTATCCCTCTGAAAGTGGTCACAGCTCTTGGAGCATACCATTGAATTGGCACACTTGGACTGCAACAATGTTTTTGTTGGTGGTACATGTCAATCATCCATAACAATGTCAGGACCCAGGGTTTCCCAACAAAACATTGTCCAGAGCATCATTCCACCTTAGGTACCTTACCTTCTACCCATAGTGACGCCTCATACTTACCAGGTGACCAATGCATATGCACCACATAACTGTCCACCTGATGTATAAGAAAACATGATTCTTTTAACCAAGTTAAAGTCTTCCATTGCTCTACCATCATGTTCTAAGACTCAACTGGTCATTGCAGGCAATTTCAATAGTGAACAATAGTTGCGGCTACACAGCAAGCTGTGATGTACTAGGGGTTCTAGCCCCTTTATATATTGACATACTATTATGGCAGATGCTGGGTATTTAGAGATGAGCAGGCGCTATAGCTGTAGAGTTTCTGTTGCATTACACAACAGAGACCTGGCAGCACTTAACCAATAAGATGCCTTGATCAGATGCAACCATTACATGTGCAGTGTTGAGAACTCTGTCACTTTCCCTAACCGAACAGCTCTTGAGACATCCCAGGCCTGCTATAGCAATATTACTATATAGTCCTGCCTGTGGCATGCTTCAATAAGAATGCACGGATTTTACTATAGACTGAAATATAGTTAGCTTATGTAGCTCTGTACATGGAAAAAATAATACAGTTATAGGTGTCACAATATGGCTATGCAAACAAATTTGTTTCTTTCAAAACGTTTTATTTTCTGAAACATTAAAAAAAACTATATAAATTTGGTAACACAATCCATGATTGCACAGAATATACCTTATTTGCCAATTTTCCCACACGGTGAACACCCTAAAATCAAAGTATGCAAGAAAATTTGACTATCACATTTTTTTCTAGTTCCACTTATTTTGATTTTTTTGCAGTTTCCCACAAAATATTAAATAGTGCCATTATGAAGTTTAATTTGTTCCGTCAAAAATAAGCCCTCATATGACCTCATGTGAACATAAAACATTATGGCAGGAAGGGGTTAAATAGGCACTCTAGCACTGATATTGCCTATATAGTACAGCATCAGCTATTATTATCATATAGAAGCTCTAGTGCACCGGTCAGCAAACCCCGGCACAGGTGCCAAGAGTGGCTATGCGAGGCATATTTCCCTGTCATGGCAGCCCAAGTCCCAGAGGGTGCATCACTTGGACGAACTCGCCCAGCGGTTTCGTTCAGACCAAACACATCTTAAACAAACTACTATTATTATACTCTGGGGTCTCTTCAATAAGTGGAGGCCCAGGAGAAGTGATCAAACATAAAAAATAATGTTACTCACCTTCCCTGGATTCAGGTGCGGCTCTCTGTTCGTTCAGCGCTACTGCCTGATGTCAGACTGCTGATAGGGCCATGATGCATAATAATGCTGACATGAACCCTGCGATCCATTTAGCGGACGTTGACATCAGAAGCAGGCAGAAGCGCTGAAGAGAACAGAGAGCCACACGTGAGTCCAGGGAAGGCGAGTAAAATTATTTTTTATCTTTGATCACCTCTTCTGGGACTTCGCTTATTATACTCTGGGTTTCTTCAGAGTATAATAATAGCTTATGAGTGGTGAATCCCAAAAATTTCAGGTTCGGCTGATCCCTAAAATTTTGGAAAATTCTTTGGGATACTATACTGTGTAAAGGGGCCAATGTGGGATATTATACTATGTGAAGGGGCCACTATGGGACATTATACTCTGTGGATGGGCCACTATGGGACATTATACAATGTGGAGGGGCCGCTATGAGACATTATACTGTGTTGAGGTCCGCTATATGACATTATAATGTGTGGAGGGGCCACTATGGGACATTATACTGTGTGAAGGGTCTGCTATGAGACATTATACTGTGTGGAGGTCTGCTATGAGACATTATACTGTGTGGAGGGGCCACTATGGGACATTAAACTGTGTGGATGGGCTGCTATGGGACATGATACTTTGTGGAGGGGCCACTGAGGGACATTAATCTATATGACGGTGTTTTTTTTGCACAAAAAACGCAGGCAGTTTTCCAATAATAATGCATGCATGTTTGTGCAAAAACGCACCATGTGAATGCAGCTTTACATCAAAGTCAAAGTACCAGTGGCCAAGGACTGGATGCAGCTGCATCCCGATACATAGTGTGTCACCACCCTAAGGGTACTGCCACACGGTGCTCCTGTACACATACATTTACCATTAATTGGGGACTGCACATGTCCTTACATTGCTTCTAATAGGAAAGTACAGGCGTGTCCCGAGAAATAGCAGTAAATGCATGCGTCCAGAAGCAACTTGTGGCAGCACTTCTGTGTTAGGGTTTGTGGTATATGACTTTAGTATAGGGGTCTTCAGCCTTACAATTATTGCCCGGCACTCCAAGGATATCAAATTTAAATTGGCACACCATTCAAAAATGGTTGCCTATCCCTGCTCTAGTGTATGCCTTTTATATACCTGTTTTCTTTTATGTACATTTATAGGTTATCTGTAATCTTGATCTATTCTTCCCCTCTGACATGGTTACTCTAATGCAGGCTACATTTACCATGATTTCTTTGGCTTTGCAGTGGCAGAGAAGATGGAGTCGTATTACACTGCACTTGCTCTGCTCTGAGTTTGGTCAGCAGTTGACTTCTGTCCCCTAACTCACACTGCAGAGTTTCAGTGTATGTCTATGTGACAGAGCTACAGTATGTCAGGTGAATACATTGTGAAATTACATCTCAGAATTCTGTACACTGAGACTCTGAACACAGCAGTTAGTATAGACAGGCAGTTTGAGACAGGAGAGTTTTATAACTGCAGCTCAGCTTTTATGGGTTCACCTATGATATCACAGTTTTCCTGCTCTCTACATGTAGAGATATATACTGATAAAGAGGGAGGGGCATGACTGGTAGAGGGGAGTTTGGAAGCTCCAAGGAGAGATTTAAAGTGATGATGTAATCCAGCCACAAAGAAGAGACTGACGATTTGGACCAGCTTTGGACTAGTGGTCAGATTGGAGATCACATGCCAATATGAACAAGTTCAAGATGTACGGATGCAACTAAGCTGGGATGAAAGAAATTACATTGATTGCTAACGAGTTGGCATTAGATGTCTAAAAAAAAAATTCTTGGAGTGCTATTTTAAAGGGAACCTATCAGGTCTTTTAATGAACCTGTGGTAAAGGACATCATTGACAAGTTCCTCTAAGTTGGAAGTCAACATTCTTTCTCCTTAACTGGTCTGAATTCTTGTGCAGCCGCTGCTCCCCGAACTCCTGCTGTGTACTGAGATCTAACTTCTGACTCTGGGAAGCAGACAAATGTGCAGGAGCCTCATGAAGCTAGCAGGAACCTGAGGAGAAGCGTCCGGCCATTGTCAAGATAATCAATGTTATTCACTTCACCTATCAGTGGTTTTATTGATGGCTTATCGCGGTGATTGAGTATTTATATATATATATATATATATTTATTTATTTATTTATTTTTTAAACAATAACTGTTCCAGAAGCTTCCATTTAAAGTGGCCAATTAAAGTTGACAATCGGACGCGTTAGACAAATCATTACAGTTTTGGTTTGCTCTAATGACTATAGAAGACCTGTCATGACTCCTTTATTAAAAGAATGGTCAAAAAAAGATCATGTCAGTTATTTCCTTATACTTATATAGTGGCATCATATTCCTCAGTACTATACAGAGATCTATCATTCATGGCACTCCTTGTCCCCAATGAAGCTCACAATCTAATCTTGCCTTATGTCACATACAGCACACACTACAGTCAATGTTATATGAAGTGAATTAACCCACAACCAATATACTCTAAAGTGTAAGAAGAAAGCAAAGTACAAGGAGGAAATACAATACAAAGAAACCTAGAGAATAAGAACTCCACACAGATGTAGTCATTAGTTAAATAAAAAGCCAAGATACCAGAGCTGAATGTAACATCTGAAACTGCAATTTTCAAGTGGAATGGGGAACGGAAACCCCCAACAGAGACCTAGAGCTAGTGTGAACCTTAGTTAATAGGAAGCATAAAGTATTAAGCTGTAAAGGAGCTGTCCACTTTTTATCTTTTTAGTCAAGAGTCAAGAGCTCAATAGTTATTCTTGGGTACGCACAGGGGTCAAAACATTGTAAAACACAAGACAGTGGCCTTTAAAATAATGTAGACATCATCTAGCCTCTATAAGAATAATCTAAAAACCAAAGAAATTAGACATAAAAATAAAAGAAAATAATACCTAAAGATACAGTCATGAGAAAAACAAAGTACACCGTTTTTTCTGTGGCTTTACGTATGGCTGAACTATTTTGTTTATCTCATGACTGTATGTAAAAGACAGTAAATAGAAGCTATACTGAATATCTAATGAAACACATCAACTTACTAAAAATGCACTCCACCATATACTATAAACCAATAATCAATAGGTAAATGTGATAAAGTCAGTAAATGTGACAAAATACTCTAGGGCGGAAAATCACAGCTACAGCCGTTGCAGCTTTCTTGTGATCTATAACAAATGTCTTTTGCACTTGTGTTGATATAACTAAAGTATGTAATATATATAATATAAGGCAAAAAGATGATCTCTCCAAAATTGCAGTGTTAGTGTTGCAACAGGTACATTGCAAGCAATTCTGCTACTTAGCCATTAATCAATATAAATAAATTGCATACAGTCCCTCCTATGAGGTCATTAGTTCTGCACAGTAAATAATGCATGCTATAGAAGTTAGCGCTAGAACTTATTACACAATATCACTTTGAAAGCCTGAAAAACTAAGCCAAAACGTTTGTCACCTGTAGATGTTAATATTATAATTGGAGGCTTCCCCCAAGTTATGACTGTTGAAATGCTGACATCTACGGGTAGAAAACTTTGCCCATAATGTTTATGGTTTAAGTTTTGTCTTTTTGTCTTGGTTTTCAGTATTTCATGTTCTATTGCTCACTTTGTTTTTTTAAAATATATGTATTGTCTGTTAATGTCTATATATATCTATTTATACTTATAACTCATGCATTTGTTGTCTAGACCTACTGAAATACTAAGGGTATGTATTCATTTATGTTCCAATTACATCAATTAATATTGATGTGATGTTTGTCAAATTCCGGATCAGGTTTTTTATCATTCTGGCTAGGTATATAGGATCCGAAAATGGGGGACATTTAGATACTAGGAGGAAGAAGATTAATATCTATTTGAAATGTGTTTAGCTGTTATTTATTCAATGCCCTATATACAGTATGTGCCAAGTCATTGACTGAGGTTGCACAACCAAACTTCAGTAATACAAATTTTGCATAATCTCAAACTCCTGGAGGAAGTCTATTATACAGCTCAGCTCCCTGGAGAGAGAGAGAGCCAACCCCCCCCCACCCCGAGGGTTTTTGACATAAAACCAAAAAGTGGACAGGGGATAAGTGTCCTTAGTGGCACAACCCCTTTAACGTTCTGCGGATATACCTTTCTTCTACCTATTCAGTAGGCCCCTGTTCAGAAAAACAGGTACAGCCCACAAATTAGTCCACGGAAATGCATCCCATGAAATAACCTAAAGATGGCGTCAGTCATTTGACCCACCACATACATGTCAGGTATTCAGTTGTTACTGCTATACTCAATGGTCCATTGCCAGCACCAGGGCATTGTACACAATATAGCGTTCACCTAGCCATGGCCAGCATCATGGTCTTCAGTGGCTGCTGTGCAGCCTATTCAGTGCGCCCTTACACAACACCTGCCCAGCCACCCTGTCTCATACAGGTCATCTACCGGACCTTCCTTCCAACATAAGAAGAAACACACTTCATACTATGGAGACTTAGTTGTAGGGTTCTTCACTGCATCTAAGTGTTCACAACAGCAGACAGGTTGACACACAGCTGTACAGTAGACCATTGTGTCTCAAGTGACAGATACTGTACTTCCTCTAGCGAGGGGGGATGTGATGCCTGCCTCCCACAATCTCCTGTCACTGCTGAGTAAGAAAGCTGGTGGTCCCCCAGTTGCAAGAACCAGCTGACATCTCAGTGCAAAGGTGCTTTCACCCCAGGTTATCCAGACCTCTCATGTTGACCTCTGAACAGCAAGCCTCTCAAACAAGTCCTCTCCAGACTTCTCTCCCCACCGAGCATAGGAATGGGCCCTTAAATAGTGTGCCCTTTCCTGCCCTAGGTATCCTGGCCAATGGCTGACATCAGTGGGTAGCACTTAGGGAAAGCAAAACTCAGCTTGTCCCATGGTTCTGCTTGAAGGTGCAACACAGTTCTCCCTCCCCTGCTCATCTACGCAACTACTTGCACAAACTGAGAGGAGAAGTTTAACTGTTTAAGGCCGTGGCATAAATGCTGCAGTTTGGCCTAGTGAATCCCAACCACACCTTGCGAAAAAAATATGTGCTGCATACACACTGTCAATTATACCTATGGAAAAACGCCATCTGTTTCCCTATAGGTATAATTGAAGCAGAAATACCACAGAAGAACCCTCTGAGGACTTTCTCTGAAAAGCTCTGTGTGAAAAAATGCTATGCATTGCCACCATGGTTTTTCCCGACCACTTTTTTGCTGGGGCCCGCTACGTGGGGACTTAGCCTAAAGGGTGCATCCGCACCACCTTACACAGTAACTACTGTTCAGGTATCTTACAGGTGAATAGTATTGTTCTGAGTGGCAGAACAAATAGGGGCTGATTTATCAAGAGTGGTGTTCTCTATGCAGGTCTTGCTAATACCTGTCCTGCTAGAGTTTGTTTCCTAGACAGAAATCTATGTCAGCTCCTTGCTGGTTTAGGTTTCTGGCATCATTTATGGGGCCTATTGCTCTGCTCCCACCCCTCTGAGGAAATTTTAAAACATGCAACTTTTTTCATGGCTTATGTGTAATCTCTCTCGTGCACAAGCCTAGAAAAATAAGCCCCACACAATATTATTTTAGCATCTCATCATGTCTATCAATGTCTCTGGAGAAAGAGCTCCACATCTCCTGTCTCCTTACTGGTGTAGATTTCTAGAACCATTTACACCAGAAAACTGGTGTAATTCATGATAAATCTGATGGGGATGATGGCCCTGCTTCGCCATGCCCCCACCACGCTCACTCTGAGGAAAGTGGCATGTGAGGTGCAAAACTTAAAAGTTGCCATTTTTGAGCAAAAATTTTGAATTGCAGAAAAAAACTACAAATTTCTTCATAGTTTTTAATCCAGTTTTCTGGCAAAGAAGCCATGATAAATTAGCCCCAATGAATGTGTGTGCATGTATGTTATTGTCACATGGCATATGCCATGTTTAGTCCATGGATACATTATGCAGAACTGACTGGTACATGGGCTATACCATTCTATAGTGTAGTGACATGGGTTGCCAATCGGTTGATTGAACAGAATTTACAATATATAAATTAAAAATCTGAATGATTTCCTATTATATATACAAATACATTTAAAAAAAGATTATAAATCCCTTTAAGGTCGGAGCGCATGTTTGCGTTTGCAAAAATGCTGTGTATTACAGTACATGCAAAGTAGATGGAATTGTGGCTAATCCCATCCACACATTGCAGAAAAAAATCTGTAGCGGAAATGCTGCAATTTCAAAAAACGTCGCATTTTTGTAAATCATAGCATGTCAATTATACCTATGGAAACACTGGCGTTTTCCGTATAGGTATAATAAGGATAGAAAGTCCGCAGAGGAAAATTCTATGGACTTTCTGTGAAAAACACTGAGGAAAAAAACGCAATGCTTTTCAGCTACAGTCTTTTCCGCAGCGCTCTTTTGCTGCAGCTCGCTTTATTGAATCAACATAGTCCATCCTTCACTAAAGAAATTCTCTAAGGAAGCAGACAGCATATTAGGGAGGAAGGTAAAAAGGAACTCAGCACCAAAGGTATTAGTACTGCAAAAAATGCCTTTTTAATGGTTTCCATATTAGGCAAAATTTACTCTGTGGTAACGAGTTTATTACAATTAACAGTGAAGCTCTTTCTCTTGTCTAAAAAAGTATCTATAGCATGATCCTTTGAATTAGTCAGAAAGAAAAAGACTGGTATTTAAAACCTGCTACCGTAGTCTGCAGGCACAGCACATTGCAGTTGAGCTTAAACCTTGTACACTGCTACGTGTCTACATTACCGTCTTGTACCCCTAGAGCCTGAAATTAGAGCAAGGAGCCGGTAATCCCTTGCACGCATCAAGACCGCCTCATTTCTCTCTGCATGAATAGAGTCAGTAGGTTATATTGACTCTCTAATCCTCAGATTACGTCTCCCCATTGGGCAAATGGAAACAGAGCACAAGAAGGCAGAATATGTACATACATTTAAAATGTCCCAGCTGATGGAAGTTTTACACCAAAGTGCACATCCATTATGAAAGATCCCATACAAGCATTGACTGTTACAGACTTCACAAAATTATGAAATCCTTTGAATTTCTACCCAGAACATATATCTACAAATATAGTCCAAGACACTTGTTCACGGCATGCACAGATATGTACATGGTGATGGTAATGACTTGTTTGAAGGTGTTTTCCAGGATTTTTTTTTCTATATATGAAATAACCTGCTAAATTACAGGCCTCAGCAGACATGCACCACACCGTACCAATGCTATCTTTAGCATAGGCCATCAATACCTGATCAGCACTCCAACCAAACAGATGGATGGATAGGGGATAACTTATAGATCAGTGGGCGTTTCACTTCTTAGACCCTCACCAATTAGGGGAATGGAGAAATAGCCAAGCACTGTTCTTCTTCTTATTATTATTATTATTACTTCGGCTATCTACAGCACTTCCATTAAAATGAATAGAGTGCTCTCATGAACACATTCAGAATGAGGGCGAAAGTTCCCATTTCTCCTGGACAGTGGATGCCTGAGTGATCAGACTCTATCCTATAGTGGATAACTTGCTCTTTTGGAAAATCCCTTTAAGCATTATGTGCATGGTCATAATGTGACATTTAAAAAGCTTTGTTGAAAGCAACCTGATTGGTCCTGCAAAGCAATGTGGTCTCATAGCTTACAATATATTAAAAACTTCTATTACTTTTCTTTCATATCTAAGAAGACATTGATAAAGACAGGCCATGTATGTTTTTAGTTATTAGGGACACAACACCAATGACTTCAGATAGAACTGTTTAGCCATTTATCACTCAGATATCACCCGGGAGAACCATTTATAATCCATTGGAGGAAGAGCATGCTACTACTATTTGGCCTGTGAAGGTATGAGCCCAATATCATGCTTGCAGACCAGACAAACAACTCCTTCAGACACCGACAGCTGGCATTGTTTAGAAGGAGCATAGGATCTGTGCAGTATATAGTCACCTGGTGTATAAGAAGCTGGAGCAACAATAAGGCTGAAACCCCATGTTGCGAAAATGCTGAGTTTTACAGTACCTGCAAAGTGGATGGGATTCTGGCTAATTCCATCCACACATTGCAGAAAAAAATCCACAACAGAAAAGCAGAGTTTTCAAAAACTCCCACGTTTTTGAAAATCACAGCATGTCAATTATACCTGGGGAAATGCTGGCATTTTCTGTACAGGTATAATAGGGGCTGAATGTCAACAGGGGAGAACTCTGCGAAAACGCAATGGTAAATGCTGCAGAAAAAAACATGAGGCGTTTCCACCTCAGATTTTTCTGTAGCTTTTTTGCTGTGTTTCGCTATGTGGGGCGTTAGCCTAAAGAAACAGCCAGGACCTAATGCTTGAACTCCTGAAGCTAGAGAACTTTGTGATAACTGCATAGATTGGTTTCTAATAGTAGAAATGATTTGTCATAGGCATAGTATTCATCTGAATACAGGGTGAGCACTGTATGGCGTTAACCATTTTAAGATTTTGGATGGTACTATTCTGTAACTATATGAGAATACACAGTTACTAAAGGAGGGGTTATTGTGCTATCATGTTTATATAATACTTGGAAGAAGATTTACAAATTATATGGCACTATTATTTGAATTACTGTTGTATAGGGCACCGCATGCACCACTCATCTGGAAACGTTCCGGAGATATTCCTTGAACAACTCATTAATGGGTTGTCCAATATTGAGAGACAAATTGTTTGTATAGTGAAAAGTTCTACAATTTCCCAATATACTTTTTGTATCAATTCCTCAAGGTTTTCTAGATCTCTGCTTGCTGTCATTCATTGCTTACTTCCAGTGGATTAAACCAGTCCATGGTCATGTGCTGGACAGTCCATGGTCATGTGCTGGACAGTCCGTGGTCATGTGATGTACACACAGGTGCACAGCTCGTTATAGTCACAGCACAGTAATCATACATCTGCCTGGTAACAAGCCTTTCATCTGTGTGTTCATCACATGACCAAGGACCGTATATCACATGACCATAGACCGTATATCACATGAACATGGACTGATTTTTATCCACTGAAAGTAAACAAAATGACAGCAAGCAGAGATCTAGAAAACCGTGAGGAATTGATACACACAGTATATTGAATAATTGCACAACTTTTCATTATACAAACAATAATATTTGTCTCTTAATATTGGTCTGAAACTGGACAACCCCTTTAAAGTATTCTGTGAGCACTACAATGTAAGGCACTGTAATTTCAGCTTTTATGGTGTTGTAATTTGTATGGAGACAAGTTTGGGCATTTTGAATAGTTTAATTAGAATGTAGAAGACATAAGCAATTTTCTTTTTACCTGGCGCAGTCCTTTGTGACTTTTATGAAATCCTATTATTTTTATGTGCGGCCTTATCTTTTTAAATGTTCATCTTTCATACATGTCTTTTCTTTATAACAGTCTATAACATAATCCTATATTCACATGACTGACCCATTTGTAGAAATAATCATCCTGACAGTTCCAAGAATTTTAGCATTAAGTTAATATTAAGCATTAAAACGCATAATAAAAGGCATAAATAGATGCCTCCTAAATGAACCTCTAATACGATTTTCATTTATTGTATGTATTGAAATAACTTGTAAAGACATATTTAACAATAAATCTGAAAGATTGCAAATAAATGAAAAAAAAAAACACATATATATATAAATCTGACTTAGTTGCTAAGTGTTTGAGTTCTGGGATTTACATTTAATATGACATTGAGGTTTTTATTGCACAAAAGCAATTTATCTTCAGCCTCTCTGAAGAAGGTCAGAAGGGGTACTATGTCTCTTTAGGGAGACTGTCTTTGTAGGTCACCTTACGGTGTACAGAGTCTATTAGACCATGTATGCTCTACTAGGAATTCTGCAAAAGGAATATTTAAATAATGGAAACGGCTGTCAGTGGATGGGTCTCTATTCCTTTTGGAAAAGATGTTCTGGTTTGGCCGTAATCCCAGACAATGGGGCAGATTTATTAAAGCTGGCATATTGTATGCCAGTCTTAATAAAAGGCCCAACTGGCGCAGGGACTGAGAGATTTATAAAGAAACTATAGCCTCTTCATAAATCAGTCAGATGGCCCTGGTGTAGATTTCCATTATAACTCATGCCAGAAAACTAGCATGAGTTATAATGAATCTGTTGGGCCAAGGTGTCCCCCACTTTCGCCTGCCCCAATATTTGTACAATGTGGCTAGTGAGGTGCAAATCAGAGCTTCTGCTGCACATTTGGTTCACAGAAGGGGCTTTCCAATATGATATCATCCCTTGATTAGAAAATCCATTCCAATGTCTCTAGGTTTCATAGAAAACCAGGTATCAATCTATAGGCGCTAGACTGAGTTTTCCTTTTTAGTTAACCTTTTAAGGATACAGCCTAGTTTGGGCCAAACTGCAGTATACGTACATTATAGTGACAGCTCAGGTACTCAGACGAGTCCATGTCATCAGCAGCAGGTAACATACAGCTGAAAAACCTACTGCAACAGACATAGCCAATCGTGGTTATTATCTCTTTAGATGTAGTGATCAATAGGGACCGTGACATGTATGTGGTTTACAGAGAGGAGCTTCATTCTTTTTTTTTTTTTTTACAGTCCCTGCAAGGTTGATGGAATTCTAGCAAAAAACATGCGCAGCGTTGCGGTTTTGGAAATCTCAGTAGGTCAATTATGCCTATGGAAATGCCGGCGGTTTCCCTATAGGTATAATTGAAGCAGAAAATCTGAGGACTTTCTGTGAAAAGCACTGCAGGAAAGACCACAGTGCCAATATTTTACCTATACGGAAAACTCCAGCATTTCCGCAGGTATAATTAACATATTGTAATTTTCATTTTGAAAATACAGATTTTTTTCTGCAGTGTGTGGATGGGATTAGCCAGAATCCCATCAACTCTGCAGGTATTGTAAAATGCTGCGTTTTTTGCAACATGGTACCAATAAAAAAGACAACTCGCCCTGCAATAAACAAACCCTCATACAGAGTTCTTTTCATGGAAAAGGTTATGGAAAAGGTTAGTACAACACAAAAAAAGAATTTTTCAAAAAAATTCTGTGTATTTACTCTGTAGAAGTAGTAAAGCAAAAGAAAAACTTTATACTTATTATTTATTTGGTATCACCATAATTTTAGCAATCCACAGATTTGCGAATCCCATCCACACATTGCAGAAAAATACCCACAGCGGAAATGCTATGGTTTCCAAAACCGTCGCGATTCTGGAAATCGCAGCATGTCAATTATACCTACGGAAATGCTGGCAGTTTCCGTATAGGTACTCTATAATTGAAGCAGAAAGTCCGCAGAGGAAAACTTTGTGGACTTTCTGTGAAAAGGAAAACTAGAAGTACTTCCTATATAATTCCCATTCCTTTTAAGCCACTCTTGACTTTAGCAGAAAAATTTGCAACAAAAAAATCTGCATTTCCACAATGTGGGTCTTCAGCCTAAGGCCCCACATAGTGAGCTGAAGCCAGAAAGTACTGCGTAATAAAATGCGACGGAAATACATCACATTTTTTTTCCATATCGCTTTTTACAGAAAGTGTGCAGACTTTCTGCTTCTATTATACCTTAATGGAAAAAGCCAGCATTTCCATAGGTATAATTGACATGCCTTATAATGTTTGGATGGGATTAACCAGGATCCCATGCACTTTGCAGGTACTGTAAAATGCAGCGTTTTCACAACATGGGGCTCCAGTCTATAAGGGTATGTTCACATGAGGTTTTTTGCATTCTGAAAATATCTGCTTCAGGAATTAGCAAATAGTTTTTTTGGCGTGTTTTTTATATAATGATTTTTTTTTTGTCACGGTTTTCATTGCGGTTTTTGTCACAGATTTTGTTGCGGTTTTTTGCTCCAGTACACTGTATGCACCTGGAAACTTCCCTTTAAAAAAATGCTTGCGGTATTTGATGCAGTTTTTGCAAAAATGCATCAAAAAACACATCAAAAACAAAATACCGCATCACATTTTTTCCATCTCACATTAATTTCAATGGCTCTTTTCAAGGTGAAATCTGCCTGAAGATAGGTCATGTCGCTTTTTTTTCCTCTAGCTGAAAAAATCAGCTAGAGGAAAAAAACTGCTACTGACTCCCATTGAAATGAATGGGAGGTGTTTTTTGAGGCAGATTTTGACACAGATGTCAATTATTGCTGCATGTCTGCCCTGGTTTATCAACCCTCATATGGTTCCATTAACAGAAAAACAAAAAAGAAATTTTCTGGTGTGAAGGGGTTAATCCACTCCTAGTTTTGCCACAGGAAATCTGTATGTAGCCAACGCTTGTGAAAGCACCCTAAGAAATAATTATTCTACAAGAATTTATTTTTCACATATATTTTGCAATTATATAATTAGAATAAGGCTGGGTTCACACAAGTGCTTAAACTCCATTCAGGGTTTCCGTCCCCGAACCCATTTAAAAAATGTGGAGAGAAAAACGCTGCATGCAGCATTTTTTGCCTCTTTCAGGCGGAAACCCGGCGGACTACATTATAGTCTATGGTAGTGATGGCGAACCTTTTTAGAGACCGAGTGCCCAAACTGCAACCCAAAACCCACTAAATTATCACAAAGTGCCAACACGGAAAGTTAACCTTAATACTGTGTGGAACCACAATTGCGGAAAGTTACAAACCCGCAAAATACAGTCGTGTAAATGGGGCTTTACAGAGCCTTCAATAATACAAAGAACTTTGTACTGAATGGTAGAAGTTTGCATTTGGTATACTTTTGAACAATTAATGTTCACTATTTACATCGCACAGGATTATACTGACCGTGCAATGTTATTACAGCCTGTAATGTCTGCTATAAAACAGATACTATGTTACATAAATAGTGAAGGGGCCCCACACAGTATTATATGCTCCAGAGTGGCCCACACACAGTATTATATGCCCACAGTGGCTCCCACACAGTATTATATGCTCCACAGTGGCCTCCACACAGTATTATATGCTCCACTTTGGGCCCCCACACAGTATTATATGCTCCACTTTGGGCCCCCACATAGTATTAAATGCCCACAGTAGGCTTCCCACACAGTATTATATCCTCCACTTTGGGCCCCCACACAGTTTTATATGCTCCACAGTGGCCCCCACACAGTATTATATGTTCCACCTTGGACCCCCACACAGTGTTATATGCCCACAGTAGGCCCCCCACACAGTATTATATGCTCCAGTTTGGGCCCTCACATAGTATTATATGCTCCACAGTAGGCTCCCCACATAGTATTATATGTTCCACAATGGGCTCCCACACAGTATTATATTCTCCACACTGGCCCCCGTACAGTATTATATACTACTTACCTGAAGTCCCACGAAGAGCAGCTGGGCGACCACCTTCTTCTAACTGCAGGCGCTGATGACTTATGTCATCACGCCTGCGTTGGGGCAGAGGTCACACTCTGCAGTCAGTGTAAACTGTGGTCCTGTGGCCTACACTGACAGTTTTTAGCTGTATGTGCATTTATACATACAACTGAAAGAAGCGATCGCTCACTAACGGGGAATCCTGTACCGGATTCCCCGTTAGTGAGAAATCAGGGCGACGGCGCGCGTGCCAACAGCAAGGGCTCTGAGTGCCCCCTCTGACATGTGTGCCATAGGTACACCAACACGGGTCCATGGGGTCCGTGGGTTTCCGCGGGTAACCGCTTTTTTAAGCGGATTTGGTTTCCGTTCTGGGGGTGTGAACCTAGTGTCAATGTATTTTTGTGTACCTGGTACACAATCATTGAAGTTTTTATAAGTAAAATAATTATCAAATGCTGATGTGTTCAATGCCTGAAGCGATATATATTGGATTCATAAAAAATAATAGAGGCTTATTTATTAGAAAGGCCGCGAGCGACAGCAAAGTATATCAGAGCACTTCTACTTATCCTCAGCAATGGATTAATCAATACTGTTGTTTCAGTTGTGTATCCACAAACAGTAAGAACCATAATCTGTAAATGTGCATGGAAACAATGTACTGTACAGGAGCAGAAAACAGCCCTGCCTGTTCGCACTCTGTGTGTCCCAAGGGAAGGAAAGGCTTTAATCTGTGTTCTTGAAGTCCATTTATCACAAGCTCTCCAAAAAATGAGACAGAGACAAGAGTCTCAGAGTGTAAAAACTAAATATTTTAAAGCCCTTAACAGAATCACACTGACGGGATTATATAGTAGATGCCATAGAGCACAAGCACATTCACAAAGTTTGCAGTACAAGGCTGTACATAAAATGTTACAGTACTTACTTCTTACTGAATCATCATACTGTATGTAAAGCCCAAGAAAGATTATACAGGAATTGCTGTACCGTACACAACAGCAACCATTTATCACCAACAGACCCACACCTATGTGATTTTATGAGATTTTAATATTGGTGACTTATTCTTGGTATTGGTTATCATCAGATTGATGGGTGTCCAACACCCAGCCTCTTCATTAAAGGGGTTGTCCAGACTTACAGCTCTGGTCCAGGAGTCCAAGCAAGGTGAAACATAAACCCCCCCCCCCCCAAAAAAACAAACCATACTCATCTGTCCCCCAACGTGTTGGTGTCCCCCAGTGTTCCAGACAGTGGCGCCACAGGGGCTTGTTCCGACAGGAGTCCTCGGCGCTCATGTTCGCTGATGTCCGCTCATGTCACCTTCCCTGGCCTCCTGGCCCAGAATTGTAATTCCTGGACAACCCCTTTAAGTACACTGCAGAGTAGCTGTGCTTGGAACTGCAGAGCATTCCCATTCACTTGAATGGGACTGAGCTGCAAATAGGTCATGTGCCAAATGATGTGCTTTTGTGACCTATATTGTGTCAGGAATGTTACATCTGTTGTTGCTGCTTTAAGGTTGCCATGTCAACATAAGGAAGGATTGGTGGTTGCTGCTTTAAGGTTTTCATGACAACATAGGGAAGCTTCCTGAGCAGGCCTTTATAAACCACTCCTTCATCACCCAGCTTTGCTGGCTAATTTGTTTGCAGCTTCCTGCTAGGCTCCTGACTTTGATTTGAATACTCTAATACTGACCTTTGGCTGTGTTCTTGGATTCCTCTCTGTCTTGCAATTTTGTTCTGGCATTCCTGATCGGTTTTGACTATTGGCTTTGTTTCCCGGATTTGTCTTCTCCTCGTGATTTGGATCCGTGCTGCCCTCCTCAGCTGCTGACCCGTGATTGATGACCATCCTGTTATCTCTGTCCCTGTGAGTAGTGTGTGGATTTGGTGTTTGGCTTCTGCTGCAGTGCGTTTATTTGTGATACACTTTCTGTTCTGGTGACAATTCAGGTCTTCAGATTCAGCAAAAGTCCATCTTTTCTTGCGAGGAGCTCTGGTGAAGGCATCTGAGGTCGGTCTTGGCTCGCAGTAGTTTTTTACCTTTAAGCATTTTCTACTGCTCGCAGTTGTCAGCCCATTTCTGCTGCTGCTCTCCTGAAGACCAGTACATTTCTTACCTTGCATCTGAATCCTAACATATTGTTTCTTTTGTTTTGTAAGCATGTTTGTGAGTTCACAACTGCTTGGTTATTTCCAGCAGGACTGTGGAGTCAGAGTTGAGGCCAGTTTCGAGTTTGGTGCAGTTGGAAAAAGGCTACGGACTCCAGCTTCAAAATAAAATGATTATTTATTATAGTAAACAATTATTAATATTGTATAATTAATTTAATGCAGAATGTTGCATATTTATTTTCCTAGGGATTTAATAACTGTTTTTTTCCTGATTTAGAGGAGCTGCTTCTGTTTGATCATGGCTCAGTCATTTATGAAGGAGACAGATTGTAAGTCAGACTGTGGAAAAATAGAGAACTGAGGGGTGCAGTTACCAAAATGAGGTCACTTCTTGGTACTCTCCATTGCACTGGCACCATGGGAGCTCTGCAAATGCTTCATGGCACCTACAAATTATTCTGACCTTCCAAAGATTAAAGGCGTTCCTCTCCTTCTGAGCCCCACCATCTGCCCAAACAACAGTTTTCATACACATGAAGTGCATATTCTTTAACTTCTTGTGAAAATGAAAATATTGGGGCTAATATTTTCTTGAAAATATGTAACTTTTCATTTTCATGGCCCAATTTAAAAAAAAAAAAATCTTTGGGATCAAAATGCTCACTCTACCTTAAATAAATTCCATGAGGGGTCATTTAATGGGGGTTTCCACTGTTCTGGCACCTCTGGAGCTCTGCAAATGCACCCTGATGCCTGAAAACAATTCAAGCAAAATCTACCCAGCTTTCCTTATGCCGTTTGCCAAAAACAGCAGTTTAGATCTACATGTGGGGTGCTTGGAAGAAATTGCATAAAAATTGTGGGATGCATTCTTTTCCTTTAATCCATTGTAAATTTGAGGGCTAAGTGAATGTATCATTGAAAAAACTTACCTCTATTTTGTTTTAATTCCTGTGAAATGCTTAAAGGATTAACAAACTTCCTAAATGGCGTTTTTAATTATTTGAGAGGTGCAGTTTTGAAAATGGGGTGATTTATGGGTTTGGGAAATTTTCTTGTAAATTTGGAGATTGCATGGAAAAAACTTGTAAGCTTTCTAACAACCGATATAAATTAAAGGAGAGTTTAAAGCTGATGAATAAAGCAGAGATTTAATATATAATACTTATTAACTAATTTAAGTGGTATGATTATCTGTCTAAAAAGCAGAGCATTTCAAATTTGAAAATTGCAATTTTTTTCCAAACTTAAATTTTTAATAAATGCAAAAAATATAGGCCACAGTTAACCACTAACATGGCTCAGACTGCAGTGTACGTTTATGGAATGTGCCATGCAAGCCTCAGCACATATGTTAACCCCTTTCCGCTGGAGGCATTTTTCAATTTTTGGTTTAGACTCCCCACCTTCCAAACTCCATAACTTTTTTTTATTTGTCCATTCACAGAGCCAAATGATGCTTACTATTTGCAGGACAAATTGTTCTTCAGATTGGTACCATTTATTATTCTGTACAATGTACTGGGAAGCTGGAAAAAAAAATCCAGAATGGGGTAGAATTGGAGAAAAAGTGCATTTGTGCGAATTTCTTATGGGCTTCGTTTTTACGGCGTTCACTGTGCAGCCAAAATGACATGTCACCTGTATTCTATGTTTCGGTACGATTTGGGGATACTAAATTTATATAGTTTTATTTACATTTTAACCCCTTAACTAAAATCCAAAATTTGCAAAAAAAAAAAAACAAAACATTTTTCTTAGTCACCATATTCTGACACCATAACTTTTTTTTTATATTTCCGTGTACGGGGATTCATAGGGTGTCTTTTTTGCAGGGCCAGATGTACTTTTTAGTTATACCATTGTGTAGAATGTCTATTGGTTTGATCACTTTTTGTACAAATTTTTATTAGAGGCAAAACAGCGAAAAAAAACGCGGTTTGACACTTTTGATTTTTTTCTTCCCCTGTGGCGTTCACCATATTGCAAAATACAGTCATTTGTATGACAAGCTGCATAAAGCTTATCTAATATCATAGAAAATATAGTATTTTAGTATGTACAGTGGGGGAAAAAAAGTATTTAGTCAGCCACCAAATGTGCAAGTTCTCCCACTTAAAAAGATGAGAGGCCTGTAATTGTCATCATAGGTAGACCTCAGCTATGAGAGACAAAATAGAAAACAAATCCAGAAAATCACATTGTCTGATTTTTTTTTTTTAAGAATTTATTTACAAATTATGGTGGAAAATAAGTATTTGGTCACCTACAAACAAGCAAGATTTCTGGCTCTCACAGACCTGTAACTTCTTCAAGAGGCTTTTCTGTCCTCCACTCATTACCTGTAGTAATGGCACCTGTTTGATATTGTTATCAGTATAAAAGACACCTGTCCACAACCTCAAACAGTCACACACGTCAGTAACACACTACGCCGCCAGGGACTCAGATCCTGCAGTGCCAGACATGTCCCCCAGCTTAAGCCAGTACATATCCGGGCCTGTCTGAAGTTTGCTAGAGAGCATTTGGATGTTCCAGAAGAGTATTGGGAGAATGTCATATGGTCAGATGAAACCAAAGTAGAAACACAACTCGTCATGAGTGAATGCTGAGTTGCATCCAAAGAACACCATACCTACTGTGAAGCATGGGGGTGGCAACATCATGCTTTGGTGCTGTTTCTCTGCATAGGGACCAGGACGACTGATCCGTGTACATGAAAGAATGAATGGGGCCATGTATTGTGAGATTTTGAGTGCAAGCCTCCTTCCATCAGCAAGGCCATTGAAAATGAAACGTGGTTGGGTCTTTCAGCATGACAATGATCCCAAGCACACCGCCAGGGCAACAAAGGAGTGGCTTCGTGAGAAGCATTTCAAGGTCCTGGAGTGGCCTAGCCAGTCTCCAGATCTCAACACCATAGAAAACCTTTGAAAGGAGTTGAAAGTCCGTGTTGCCCAGCGACAGCCCCAAAACATCATTGCTCTAAAGGAGATCTGCATGGAGGAATGGGCCAACATACCAGCAACAGTGTGTGCCAACCTTGTGAAGACTTACAGAAAACGTTTGACCTCTGTCATTGCCAACAAAGGATCAATAACAAAGTATTGAGATGAACTTTTGTTATTGACCAAATATTTATTTTCCACCGTAATTTGCAAATAAATTCTTAAAAAATCAGACAATGTGATTTTCTGGATTTGTTTTCTCATTTTGTCTCTCATAGTTGAGGTCTACCTATGATGTCAATTACAGGCCGGCCTCATCTTTTTAAGTGGGAGAACTTGCACAATTGGTGGCTGACTAAATACTTTTTTTTTCCCCACTGTATATCAAATCCACACAAATTACTATCTGTCACTAGTTTTTGTTTCCAAAGCCTCATTACCATTTACTTTTACATGTACAACAAAAAAATTTGTAAATGCTTTGTGCCCATTTACAAGATCCCACATACCAGCTAAGGGTAGGAGACACTGTAGAGGAAAGATGGCTTCTCCTTCTCAAGTATTATAGTGTTTGTGTAACACTAGGTTCACACTAGTGTTCAGGGACTTCATTCCCCCTTCCGCTTAAAATAGGCAAGCAGGACTTTTCTCCCCATCGATTTCAGTATAAAATCATAAACCCGGCAGACCCTGTTATAGTCCAAAGGGTCTGTGAGTAAAAGATTTTTAAGCAGATAGGGTTTCTGTTTTTTGGGTCTCCAAGTGGACCTGAAGAATGGAAACCCGAATGCTAGTGTAAAGCTAGAGTAAGTGGGGCAAAGTGCACAGATTTAGTGGCATTATACACCGAGACAATAGGGAGCATTTTATTACATAAATTTATCTGTTTTAGTCTAAGGTCCCATGTAGAGAATCACTGCATAAAAATGCTGCGGATAAGACCGCGGCGGAAACGCATTGCAGTTTATTCCACAGCGTTTTTCTCAAAGTCAGTGGACTTCCTTTCCCTATTATACCTATATGGGAAAAACGCCTGCGTTTCTATAGCTATAATTGACGTGCTGCAATTTACAAAAACATTTTTGAAATTACAGCATTTCCTCTGCTGATTTTTTTTTTTTTTTTCTGCAATGTGTGGATGGGATTAGCTATTTAAGTTATGGTAACAGTGAGAGCTACACTGTTTTTCTAAGCCTGACCATTGAAAACAGTCATCTCGACAAGGTCACAGTCAGGTAAGAACCAGGGCATGGAATCTGGGGGGTTCATTTTAGAGATAGGTGCATCGATCTGAAATTTATGACATATCCTGTGAATATGTCATAGATGTCAGTTGTGGGAAAACCCCTTTAAGATAAAATCCTATTTCAAATGTCATTTAAACTACACAATATGCATTATGAGTCCCAAGAGACCCTGTCAGCAGCCACTAGGCTACATGCTATTGATTTCCAATTCACAACACAAACTCTCTGAAGCAGAATCGTTGATTATGATGTTACTCTGTTTTCCCTTAGCCCTAACAGCAGCACAATATGGGGTATTTCTGCCCTGGTAGAACAGGTGGAATATTTAATTTAAATAAATAATTAAACTATACCCCACCCTATAAAAGGGCAAAAGAGTCCACCCCAGTGTGTTAATTATAAAAGGAGACAAAAAAATTAAATTATTAGGGGGGGGAAGCTTGTGCAGCTGTTAGAACTAAGGGAGAACAGATTAACATCATAATCAACAATTCTCTTACGTCCTACCAGTAGCAAAATATGGGGATGTAGCAAGCAGACCCCTAGGGAAAGTCCTCTCGCACAACAGAGCTCAATATGGAATGTCTGAAGGCAGTGGCTTCCAAGCTGTGAGTGTCTAACCTATAGTGTTTGACAAAAGATAACTGAGAGCTCCAGAAGGCAGCCCACAGATCTGTTTGAACGGAATTGAGCGACTTTCTGCCCATGACACAGAAACAGCCTGAGTTGAGTAGGCTGTAACAAAATTAGTCTAATATGCTCCCTGATCGATCTGGACAGAGTAGATTTAGAGGCCTTGAGCTCCTTGTTCCTTTCAAGATGATCAAAAGATTCTCTAAACTCCTGAAAGGTCGAGATTGGTCGAATGTGTAGACACCTAGATAGAACTAGGGAATGTAATATGATCTCCTCCTATGATGAGGGAGAGGGAAAAACACTGGAAGATAGATGACCTGATTGATATTAGCCTGGGAAGGCTCTTTTGGATTAAAATCGGGATGGAACGTTATCTGGACTCTATCTGGAAAGAAAGAAATGTAAGGCTCTTCCACTGAGAGAGACTGTAGTACTCCCACTCTCTTTGCAGAGGTGATAGGAGAGAAATCTAAAATCAATCTCTTCCAGAAGTTCAAAGGGAGAGTCACATAGCCCTGCAAGAAATTCCACTGAGGGATGGGAGCTGAAACAGTAGTCTTTGTTCTCATGGCTCCTTTCAGGAACCTCTTTATCAGGATGTCCTGACACAGATGTCTGCCCAAACAAGCAGAAAGAGCCACTACCTGCACATGTAAGAAGTTAAGTAACATGCCAGTAGAGGGACTGGAACTGCTGACTCCTTTTTGGAGCACCAGGCCTTAAGGATAGTCTGTATCCTGGCATAACTTCTATTAGTGGACTCTGCTCTTGAGAGAGAGAGAGAGTATTTAGAAAGGCATCTGATAGTCCAGTTCGCCAAAGGCACTGGTCATCCTCCAGGCTGTCAGGTTCTCAGATCCTGGCAAAACTGAAATCTCTGAGATACCAGGTATCTGGATTAGGGAAAGCCTCCAGTAAATTCCTCAACTCATCTTTATGACTTGGGAAAACCAAGCTCTTTTTGGCCAGAATGGTATGATGGCTATTACTGTGGCTTGGTTCTGCCTGAATTCGGTATCATGGAAAGTGGAAGGAAGATATAAGCCAGCCTGAACATCCAAAGGATGGGCAGGGCATCCACTGCCAAGGGATTGTCCTCCTGATAAAGGGAACAGAATTTCTCCACCTTTGTATTGAGTCTGGTTGCCATGAGATCTATGTCCAGGAGACCCCACTTCATGTTTACAGAGGACTTCTTCTGAGTGAGCCAGATGTCAAGATAGGGGAAGAGTCCCTGAAGTCTGAAGGTAATCACCACAGAAGCCACCACCTTGGTGAAGGTGTTGGGAGTGGAAGAGATGCCGAAGGGTAAAGTCGTGAACTGAAGGTGTCTTCTGTGGCCGAGAATAAACAGAGATCCTGAGAAACATTCTGTGTGGAGGATGTACAGGAATGTGAAGATATACATCTTTCAAATATAGGGTAGCTAGGGAGTCGCCTGGCTGCATGAAGGAGGGGACAGATTTTATGGTCTCCATATGGTACCACTTCCTGCAGATAAAGCGATTGAGGTACCTCAAATCTATAATCATTCTCCAGTCCCCTGATGGTTTGGGTACCAGGAAGACTGCATAATAAACCCCTAAATCGCCTGTTTGAGGGATGTTACCTCCTCCAGAACCTGTTTTTGAAGGTATTCCATGACAGAACTCTTGAGAACCACCTGCTTTTTTTACAGGTTTGAATAAATCTGTCTCGAGCTGGACCACTGAAGTCGATGGTGTACCCGAACTGGATCATGTGTAAGACCCAAGCATCCTGTATAAGCTCCACCCAGGACACTAAAAAAGAAGAAAGTCATCCTCCTACAGGAATGTTGCCTTCTGCAGGAAGAAGACAGATGGTGTCAAAAGTCTGGCTTCTTGTTCTTATTGGCATCTCTAGTAAACATTTGTCCAGAACCTCTGCTCAGAAACCTAGAGCGCCTGTGGAAGCGAGACCTAGGTTGTTGAGATTGTTGGAGGCTTTTCCCTCTCCTGGTTTGTCTAGATCTGCACCAAAACAACTGGGGAAGACTTTCTCCCTTCTTATCAACCAGCCCTTCCATGATATTATCCAGCTCTTTACCAAAGAGCTTCCCAGGCTCGAAGGGCAGGGAGCAGATATTGTAATTAGAAGTGTTATCTGCCCTCCAGAGCTTCAATCATAAGGGTCTGTGGGCAGCCATAGTGAGCACCACAGACTTTACGGCCAACTTGACCTGTTTGAGAGAGGCACCGGAAATAAAGTCTTCCACCAAAGAAATTGACATGATAAAGGACAGCAAGCAAGTCTGGACACTCCAGAATTGATATCCTTCTCCAATTGATATAGACCAGCACAGAGCTTAGTGGCTACCTTGCTGGAAGCAATACCAACTGTGGCCTGAGCAGAGGCTGTAGAATAGGCTCTTCTGAGTGTACACTCTGCCCGCCTATCCATAGGATCCTGGAGAATAGATCCGTTTTCAGCGGGAACAACAATATGCCAGGATAGCTTGACTACTGCCATGTCAACCTTTGGTGGAGGACCCCATGATCATTTTGTTCCTCATTAATAGGGAAAAGGGTCTTAAATCTTCTAGATAGGGCAACAGCTTTTTTAGGATCCTTCCAATCGGGCATCATTACTCTTTCGAATGTACTGTCCACTTGGAAGGCCCTAGGCCTCCTAGAGGTGGAATCTGAGGCTTCCTCTGCTTCAATATCACAATCTCCTGACCAGATGGACTTTAGCAACTTTTGCATTTTTAGCAGTGTGAAGAGAGGCATGCTAGACCCCTAAGAACGGTCTTCTTCAGATGATGAATTGGTCTCATCCAAAATGCGAAACGCCTCATCTGAGAGAACAACCAATTTTGATTGCTTGGGTTTTTTAGCAATCTGGGAGATGGATTCACAGACCTCCTTCATAGAATCCTCTACATATTCCTTCACCCATATAACAACATCACGTATAGAGGGTTCTTTAGAAGGACTCCCATGACACTGGCGACACCTGTTATAGTCCTATCTTCCATCCAGAAGAGGAATGTCACAGACTCTGAAAGATGTTTCGTCTTAGAGGAACTCTTCTTTCAGATGGAAACCCTGCCACTAGAAGTAACAGATGACATCTATAAAAAAGGAAATAATTAGAAGGAGTTTAAACTCAGGACTGCCAGAACCATCAGCGACAACCAGCGGAACTCTACTGAACCAAAAGAGGCTAGGAGCCATACTGCAGATGATCCTTAAATATCCTAGGAGGAAGAAAAGACCTCCCTTATACTGACCCCTGCCAGTGACATAGGCCGATAAAAAAACAGGGCCAAAATAGTAATAATAGTTATAAATAGTACCGGTAATTTTTGTTAATCTGAGTCAGGTGACTCAGACTTTGTATAAACATTATATATAACACCTCCTGGCTGAAAACAAAGCCGTTGCGATTTCTTTCCGACTGGAAACAAAAGACAGAGAAAAAGGGTTCTGCGAATCAGAAGTTATGAAGCGTCACATGATATGGAGAAGATGCTTCTGCTGCACTCCAGCAGAAGGCAAAAGAAAAAGGAAAAAAAGAGGAGATCTCCCCTGAAAAAAGGTGCTCCAAGCAAGCGGAGCAGACAAAAAGAAAAGGAACAAAGTGGAAAAGAAAAAAAAAGGGTAACTAAAATCTAAGAAACAGGACAGAAAAAAACATTTGGGGGAGGTCTCTTTTGCCCTTTTATAGGGTGGGGTATAGTTTAATTAATTATTTAAATTAAATATTCTGCCTGTCTTACCAGAAATACTGCTGCTGCTAGTGCTGCTGGTATGACGTAAGTGAATAAGATATGTTCACATGTACTGTAGTGAATGGATCACTACTAGTATGTGTGCATGCAGTTTTAAGTAAAGGTTAAAAATTAGGGAACATGAGAAAAAGCTTTCTAAATTAAAAGGTAAATTCACTGGATTTGATTAAAAACAACCATTTAACCAGAGGATACCACAAAGTACAGAGTACAAAGTACAGAGTTAACTGTAATACATACAGTCTGAGCTTAAAAACTACTTACCACCTACACCTATCATATGCACATGTCACTGGCAAAGAGTGTTGGAAATGTTGTAGTAGAAAAACAGAAATAGATGTGGGGGACATTTAACTTTCATGAGGATTTTTTTGTTGAAGAAAAAGCGCATTAAAATTCTGGTACACATTAAAGAAGATACAGCATTGCATGTAAATTGACTATGCTTTCATTATCACAAAATTCCTTGTGTAGGCTAAATAGATGTTATACAGATTCAGTCTAAAATTTTACACCTCTTCAGAAATTAAAATGCGATAGTCGTGTCTGGACTAACAATTCACATTTCATAAGAAACTTTCAAGCATTAGCTCTATTTATGAGTTAAGCAGTAGTCCTTAAATCTGTTCAGAAATCCATTCAGAGCAATTAAATAAATGGGCATCTCTCAACCTCTGCTACCGAGTCCAAAAATAGTACTGAAAAGCATTGAGAAATAATGTAAATACATAAAAACAGCAGGTCTCTAAATATTACATTACAGCTCACTAAACAGAATTCTTATCTTGGCACAAACAAATGCTTTGGGCTGAAGGGGAAAGTAAATTTAAATATTGCTTATAAACGCACCTAGAAGCAATTTAAAAAAAATAAAAAAAAAATAGAAAAATATATTTAGATACAATGAAATAACAAAACTAGGGCTGTTTACTTAACATCCATCATAAAACTGCTAGGCTAGTAAAACAGATTATGAGGCTTGTATACAGCTTCTGCACAGGACATCAACACCAGCTTATGAATGGGGCTTGTTTCTATTTAGGCTTCTCATCATGCTCTTGGCCCCATAATTTATTCACATTACAGTGTTCGGCAGAACCAAAAACCCATTTCACGTGCCCATGTTTGGTTTGAGAAACACACTAGGGCAGATTAAGACTGGAATTTTGTACACCAAGATTATAAAGACCCCGACTAGCACAAGGTGCACCTTTGGTTATTAAGAGGCTCTGCATCTTAATACATCAGATGCACACCCATGCACCAAGGAACTGATGCAAAATTCCTGTATAACCCTATATATAAACTGAGTTTTAATGAGTTATAATGAATATGTCGGTTTGAGGGATCCCTAGCCTGCCCCACTCACTGCCCTGCCCCACCCACATCCGCGGAAAGTGCCGAGCAAGGTGTAGAACAGATAATGCAGTGCATATTTGGTGCCAAAGCTGCACCACATTACAACCCATGTACGCCGGGCGTAGATGGGATAACGAATTCCACCAAGGTATGTGACAGCAGCTTTTCCCAGACAATCTGCAGCCAATCTGAACTAAATTTACAGCATCACAGTGATTGATGATGCTGTGAGTTCCTGAACTACCGCAGCTGTACCAAACTGAGATGATGACTTGAGTACAGAAAAGTAGAGCTGCAGTAGTTCAGGCCCAGTTTCTTAAACCAAACAAGGTAATATTAATGGGTCCTTCTCCGGGGCATAACGATTGATGTCGCAGGGGGTGCAACAGAAACTGGGCCTGGAGGGGTACAGGAACCAACATGATAGCGGGTGTAGAAAGCTTGGTTTCCCTACCACTATATATCTCCTTAATGGAAAGGGGCCCAACATTATGTGATGTCTATACATGCCATTGGGCTCCTTTCCAGTAGATGTCTGTCAAGGGGAGATGATTAAAAATAACAAAGACCTATAGTCACCTTTCCTGGGCTTTTGGCAGTTCTCAGCATCCTCTTGGGGCTCTTCCGGCCTATGAATGAGGTCACACGCCCCAGACATCACTGCTGGGTCTGTGATTGGGCCCCAGTGCTCACGTGGGGCACGCCATCTTAATTAAGTCAGCACGTCTCATGCGACCACTGATGCCCAATCACAGGCCCCAGTAGTGACGTCTGGGGCATGCGACCTCAGTCACAGGCAAAAGAGAACCAAAGATGCTGAAGAGTCGGACGGAGTGAGGATGCCCAGAAGAGGGGAGGTAAGGTGAGTATAGCTGTTTGTTATTTTTTACTCACCTTCACTGGGCCTCTACTTATTATACTCTGGGGTCTGAGGAGATTTATGGCACTCACAAAAGCACCACAGTATCTTCAAAGAGTTGATCAGCAGGGGCCCTGTGTGTTAAATCCCCACTGATCTCTTAGACTGTTAGGACCCTGCAGATCAGCACACACAGTTCCCAGTATTGTTTTCATGCCGGGCGCTGCGCTGCTTACTCACCATATTCTTGATAACCGCAGTTGTGTGTACTAAAGCTATATCCCTTTCAAGTATCTGAGATACGGTTTCAGCACCCATAACCGTCACTACCAAGAATATGCTGGAGGGGGTAGGGGACAAAGTTTACACAGGGGCTCACAAGACTTTAGTTATGCCACTGTGTCATTCCTAGTTCTTCGAAAAAAAAAATAGTTTGTTTTGTATGTATATGTAATCTAGCTGTTTGCCAACCTCCTGACCCCCCTTTACACATACACACTGGGCTTGGCCTAGTATGAATATGTTCTCAATGGGGAGTGGGGAATAAGCTGCTGTTAAAGGGGTTTTCTAGACCCAAATTGAGATTTCATACAGATGACCTATCCACAGGACAGGTCATTAGTATAAGATTTATCGACGTCCGACACCTGAAGCTGCTCATGGACGGGAGGTGCATGCAGCATCACTCCTATTCAAGAAATAGAAGCAGTGCTGCAGTTTTCTGGAACCACCTCTATGCAGTGGATGAGGCTGCTGCACCCCTCCTATTACTTGAATAGAAGCAGTACTGCACATGTCATCTGTCCATCACTAGCTTCTGGCACTCAGGGCTGCTAGAACAGCTCTGCAGGAACCGGATGTTGGACCACAACAGATTACATATTCAATCCTTTAAAACAGCTTTAAACACCTCTGGCATTAGCCTATTTCCCTTGATGCCAGATCCTAAATCTAAACAGCCCTATCCATATTAGATGGTCAACCAGTCCCACTGACATTGGTAGATTTGGCGGATGTTCATCAAATGTGTATACAGTGGGTATGGAAAGTATTCAGACCCCTTTAACTTTTTCACTCTTTGTTTCATTGCAGCCATTTGCTAAAAGCAAAAAAGTTCATTTTATTTCTCATTAATGTACACTCAGCACCCCATCTTGACAGAAAAAAACAGAAATGTAGATATTTTTGCAAATTTATTAAAAAATAAAAACTGAAATATCACATGGTCATAAGTATTCAGACCCTTTGCTGTGTTACTCCTATTTAACTCACAAGCTGTCCATTTCCTTCTGATCCTCCTTGAGATGGTTCTACTCCTTCATTGGAGTCCAGCTGTGTTTAATTAAACTGATTGGACTTGATTAGGAAAGGCACACACCTGTCTATATAAGACCTCACAGCTCACAGTGCATGTCAGAGCAAATGAGAATCATGAGGTCAAAGGAACTGCCCAAGGAGCTCAGACAGAATTGTGGCAAGGCACAGATCTGGCCAAGGTTACAAAAGAATTTCTGCAGCACTCAAGGTTCCTAAGAGCACAGTGGCCTCCATAATCCTTACATGGAAGACGTTTGGGACGACCAGAACTCTTCCTAGACCTGGCCGTCCAGCCAAACTGAGCAATTGTGGGAGTAGAGCCTTGGTGAAAGAGGTAAAGAAGAACCCAAATATCACTGTGGTTGAGCTCCAGAGATGCAGTAGGGTGATGGGAGAAAGTTCCACAAAGTCAACGATCACTGCAGCCCTCCACCAGTCGGGGCTTTATGGCAGAGTGGCCCAAAGGAAGCCTCTCCTCAGTGCAAGACATATGAAAGCCCACAGCATAGTTTGCCAAAAAACACATGAAAGAATCCCAGACTATGAGAAATAAGATTCTCTGGTCTGATGAGACGAACATTGAACTTTTTAGCGTTATATCTAAGCGGTATGTGTGGATAAAGCCAGGCACTGCTCATCACCTGCCCAATACAATCCCAACAGTGAAACATGGTGCTGGCAGCATCATACTATGGGGGTGTTTTTCAGCTGCAGGGACAGGACGACTGGTTGCAATTGAAGGAAAGATGAATGCAGCCAAGTACAGAGATATCCTGGAAGAAAACCTCTTCCAGAGTGCTCTGGACCTCAGACTAGGCCGAAGGTTCACCTTCCAACAAGACAATGACCCTAAGCACACAGCTAAAATAACAAAGGAGTGGCTTCAGAACAACTCTGTGACCATTCTTGACTGGCCCAGTCAGAGCCCTGACCTCAACCCAATTGAGTATCTCTGGAGAGACCTGAAAATGGCTGTCCACCAACGTTCACCATCTAACCTGACGGGACTGGAGAGGAAGGACTGCAAGGAAGAATGGCAGAGGATCCCCAAATCCAGATGTGAAAAACTTGTTGCATCATTCCCAAGAAGACTCATGGCTGTACTAGCTCAAAAGGGTGCTTCTACTCAATACTGAGCAAAGGGTCTGAATACTTATGACCATGTGATATTTCAGTTTTTCTTTAATAAATTTGCAAAAATATCTACATTTCTGTTTTTTTTTCTGTCAAGATTGGGTGCTGAGTGTACATTAATGAGAAATAAAATGAACTTTTTTGCTTTTAGCAAATGGCTGCAATGAAACAGAATGAAAAATTTAAAGGGGTCTGAATACTTTCGGTACCCACTGTAGCTACCTTAAGGTCAGGGCCTCACGAAGCGTAAATGCCGCTATTTTGCCATGGCGGAAATGCTGCTGCAAAAACTGCAGCGTTTTACAGTACCTACAAATTCTGGCTAATCCCATCTATACTTTGCATAAAAATATCTTCAGCAGACATGCTGCGATTTCAAAAACTGTTTTTTTTATTTTTATAAATCACAGCATGTCAATTATGCCTACGGAAACGCTGACGTTTTCCGTATAGGTATAATTCAAGCAGAAATTCCGTATAAGAAAACTCTGCGGACTTTATGCGACAAGCGCTGCGGGAAAAAAACGCAATTCGCTTTTTGGCTGCAGCTCGCTACGTGGGGCCTTATGCAACAATAGATTTAGTTCCAACATCCAATAGCAACATACCAACATAGGCACGGATGTATAATCTACTCCATATATAACAGTTCCTCTTAAAATATTCAGAAGCACAATGGTAGTTTTTTTTTACATGTTGTTTACCCACAACCATCCTACATTACAATTTTGTGAGATCATGTTATTTACTTATTTAGTCACTTTTTCATGCGTGCCTCCCAGTGATCTGACAACAGTAGTAATACATACTTTGCATGAATATCCAGTGTATGATTTTTGTGAAAATAATGGCTCACCAAGGACTTTTAGACACAGTAGAGATGTACAAGACCCTCTATGCAAGTCCAAATGCTTCAAGGTTTTGCCACATAGCACCTTAATAAGGCATCATATTCTCCTTCAGTAGAAACCTTTTTAGGCAAGTGGCATAGCTATAGGGGGTGTAGAGGTAGCAACCACCACGGGGCCCTGGAGTCTCAAGGGGCCCAAAGGCCTCTCTACAACATAAGACACCAGGATTACAGATAGCACATTGTAAGTGGTGGCCCATTACATATTTTGCATTGGGCCCCTGGAGCTTCAAATGACACATTTGTTTTTAGGGTGGAATACAACTGTAACACAGCATACTGAACTCCCATTAAATATCCAGAAAATAAAACCTCAACCTCAATGCAGCTCCATAAAACATTGGAGGTACATGGCGCACAGTATGGGTTTATGATCCCTAATACAAGATAATTACCCTACAACATGCCGTTTATCAAGAAGTCATGTACCTGACAATCTACCCATAAATGTTCAATGGTCCTATATTAAAAATTATTCTTTGTAGCGGAACAAAGTACATGCGGACTTTACTAGTAATGTCTATACTGAGCATCCTTGTATCTGTACATGGATCTCTATCAGCATTTGTTTTACAGTAAACAGGACCTATAGGAACCAATTCAACATATACATCTGTTCAGTGTCTAAATGTTTGTCAATGAAATGGACAGATTTATTCAAGCGCCCTTGTGTTACAGCTCTTATTTGTGACCTTGACATTGCAGAACTTCATCATCCGTTATGTTCAGTCAACAGCGTTACAGTACAAATATACTTAAAGGATCATATATGGAAGTTGAAATTTGCTACTAAGCTTGATAAAATAAGTGAAATGCATTAAGCACTGTCATTTCTAATGCTGACTGCACATAACATGTATTTTCAGGTTTAAACACCTTTCTGTCAAGGTAATAATTGGTAAACTGCAATTTTTAATTCTATTTAAATTTCATTTTACCTTAATAGGTGTAATTCTAGACTATACTTATACAGGCAGAAAAAAAGGAACAGAACCGTGATGCACAGGAAATTTAAATGATTGTCCGATTTGGGAGATCTCTATTCTTTAGATAGATATCTTCACAATAAAGTAATCTCAAAGTGTCTGAGAAATTTCTGCCAGCCAGTCATCAGTTTGTCTGCAGCGCCACAGGGTTCTTTTAGAAAAACGGTTTGCCTGCGTCACGGTCGGCTCCAGGTCTTTATGGGCCTTTGGAAGGGTGACCTGCTGGAGTCGCTATAGGTCTTCCGTAGCTTTCAACCTTTGCATCTATGGGAGAGACATGCAGCCATAATTGACATATTGTGAGTTTAAAACCACTGTGGTTTCTGTTGCCACGCATAGATGAGATTTCTAGAAATCTTATCGGCAGTGCCGCTACTGTAGACGTCATCAGGTTAGCTTATGCTGAGTTTGCAGTGTAACAATAGAATGGCCCCTTTATCCCCCACACAGTATAATGGCCCTTTTTATGTACCCATGCATAGCCTTATGCTCCCACAGAGAGTATAATGGTCTCCTTTTGCCCCCTTTCTTGCGCCAAATGTATGCCACAACCCCGTACTGCATCTGGCTTGCTACCAGTTTTCTGGCATTAGTTATAATGGAAATCTATGCCTTTTCCTAACTGGCATAGATCTACATTCAAGCGCATGGGCTTGCAACTAATAAATCAGTCGGGGCCTTTATTAAGACTGGGTTATGGACCACCAGTCTTAAGAAATCTGCCCCATTGTATCTATGACATACTGGGATTACAATTGTGATTCGAAAGTTATCAAAGTCCCTACATTGTTTATAAAATGTCAAGCTGATCCTGTAAGTGACACCGTAGAACAATTAAATCTCATGTGGAGGATCAATGCTTTTTGATATGCCGTGAAAGGTTTAAAACTGTAAAACTGCAAAAATCATCTGTACATTGAGAAGTATAATTATTTCTGCATGATGCAAATGGATTTCCATAGACTGACTGATTAGCCAGACATGACCTATGAATAGGGATTGGTGAGAATTAACAGCACCAAGTGCTGACGGTAATATTTGAGCACACTAGAGAGGTACTTCTTAAAAGGCCCATGCAAATAGACGTAATTACTGCAGAAATGTGCATTATGTAAAATGGAAATCACAGAGCTCTGCAGATCACATTCATCAGGCCATAAATCAGGTGGCGGATGGGAAAATGGAAGTCATAGCCATGAACAATATTTGGATTTGACAGAAGGCTGAAAAGTGAATAACCATTGTCCAAATGTCTCTTGTACAAATCTGAATTGGCTGTCTTGCTTAGTTAGTTCCAGGCTATTGTAAGGCATGCATACACAATGTGCAGCCTGCAACAGTACTAAAATATGTCCAATAAAAACACTACAGCTTGTCTTTCTGGCCATGGAAAGTCCCAGGGTCGAACAGTAGATGAGATCGGTTTTTTCTTTTCCTTTTTTGGTTCATTTGGGTTTCCAAATTTTTTTTTATTTGCCAAATGCCAGAGAGAGACAGAGAGACAGAGAGACAGAGAGACAGAGAGACAGAGAGACAATTTTGAAGGCATTTTTATTACTTTCTGCAAAGTCAAAAGTTTACATACACTAAGATTACTATGCCTTTAAACAATTTGGGACAGCCCATATGATGATGTCATGTCTTTGTAAGCTTCTGATAGGCTTATTGGCAATATCTGAGTTAATTAGAGACACACCTGTGGATGTATTTTAAGGTACACCTGAAACACACTGCTTCTTTTAAGGCACACCTGAAACACAGTTCTTCTGTAAGGGAATTGCCAGTTGAGCAATTCCCCAGTGCTATTAACCCCTTAAGGACACAGGGTAGTTTATACAGTGCTCAGTGACTTTTTTCATATTTTCCTTCCCCGCCTTCCAAAATACATAACTTTTTAAGGGCTTATTCTTTGCATGACGGTTGTACTTTTATTTTGCACCATTTTGGGATACGTATAATGTTTTGATTAGCTTTTATTAACGTTTTTGGAGGGTCCGTATGAAAAAACTTACAATTTTATCATAATTCTTTGCATTTTGTTTTTACGGCGTTCACTCTGCATTAAAAATGACATGGAAACTTTGTCCGGTGGTTCATTACTATTATGGCAATATCATATTTATATTGGTTTATTTTTTCTGTTTTGACAAATAAAATGTAACTTTCTGAAAATGTGCCATTTTCGTGGGGTCACTGTATTCTGACACCTATAACGTTTTTACTGTTTTGTTGAAGTAAGGGCTCTATATTTGTGTGGCAAGTTGTACTTTTTATTTTTACCCCATGTTTGGTGCGTCTGAATTTGTGATCACTATTTTTGGGGAAAGCAACAAGACAAAGATATGTTAATTTGCGCATTGCGGTGTTTTTTTTACAGCATTCATCGTACGGGATAAATAACGCTACTTTTGAATAGCGGTGACTTATATGCACATGGGGATACCCAACATGCTTGTTTAATTTTTTTAACTTAGTATTGCAGCACATTGCATATAGGCTCACTATGTGTAATGTGCATAGGCAGTCAGGAGGCTGTTGCAGTCACATTGTACATTTTTGATCAATAACGTCATGCTTTTGTAATTGTAGTAATGGCTACAACATGTTACTATGCCTTTCACCTGTAAGCTAATGGGCACCAAACTGAAAACTGCTGATTAAGGCTAAAGATCCACGTTTCGGAAACATAGCTTTTTTTGTTGCAGTTTTTGTTGCGTTTCTTGAGCCAAAGCCACAAGTGGCTACGAAAGGAATGGGAAATATATAGGAAGTTCTTATACTTCTACCTTCTGCTCAATCCATTCCTGGCTTTGGCTCAAAAAAATGCAACAAAATCTTCAACAAAAAAAAGCTGCGTTTCCGCAACGTGGGGCCTTAGCCTAAGGCCTCATTCATATGTGTATATCACAGACATAAGCTGTTAACATTTTTTGCAGCTGGCATACATACAAATTAATTTCAATGTGCTCATCCAGACGTCCATTTTTTTTTTTTTTTTTTTTTGGACCATAGGTAGCACTGAAGCATGTCCATTTTTATTCACTGATGCTCATACATCACACCATTGAAAGTCTATGGGTTGTCCATTTTTCACAAACCCAGACATAGAAGGTATAGAAAATAAAACAACAAAAAAACAAATTCCCTACGGATAATAACATGAACACAGATTGTGGATATGTGAATGAGATCTTACCGGCATAGTAAAAATGAGCTGCTCGGGGGGGGGGGGGGGGGGGGGAGTCTAGCCGCGATACGACATGGTCGCATGATTTGAGAGCTCCTAGCCTGAGTCTCATTGAGCGACGCTTACCAGCGACGAGCCCGCGGAGTGAGTAATTAAAACTTACCCTAGCGACGAGTCCTCACCCTCGGAGATGCCCAGGAAGCGGAAATCTGTGGTGAAGCCGCAAAAACTCCTGGATTTCTTCTTTTCTCCTGGTGGGGGAGAAGACCAAGATGGCGCCGGACCGCGCACAGAAACAACCTCCAGGGCCTCGACTCCTTCTCGGGTCCCTCCGGAGCAGACGCTCGCGTTCTCCGCGTAGCGGAGAGCGCTGTCGGCCCCGTCTCTGCCGCAGCTCCTGGAATGTGCGGGCTCGGGATCGCCGGGATCTGGATGCAGATAACGGGTCTGCTCAAAATGGCGCTGCGGGGCCTGCAGCTGCACACAACCCAGGGATGCAGCATTCGCCTACTGCGAGCCTGGTTAAACAAAAGCCCAGGCTTCAGAACGCTGATCTGCAGGGAGAAGAGGTGAGCGACAATATACAACATACCTCTCCATCTATTGATTTCTTTGCAGATATACCGGCGACAGAGAGTTTGCTAACTGAGGCTTCCATGAAAAATATGCTTATGGCCTTTTGTAAGTCATTAAAGACAGACATGTCCCTTATGGTGAAACCGCTAGATAGAGATCTTCAAGAGCTAAAAAGCCGTACGGTACATGTTGAATCTAAAATGGCGGAATTTGCTGCATCACATAATGTTCTTATAAATGCGCACTACGACGTGGAAAGAGATGTGTCCTTCCTTAAAGCTAAGATAGCTGACTTAAAAGATCGATCTAGAAGAAATAATCTAAAATTTAGAGGGATCCCGGAATCAATTCCTCCAAAAGATTTAACTGTTTTCCTCCAAGATATGATCAGATCGCTGATACCGAATCTCACGAAAATGGATTTAACTATTGACAGAGCTCACAGAGTTCCGAGACCCTCACATCTAGATGAAACCGTACCCAGGGATGTTCTGGCAAAGATACATTTCTACAGTACTAAAGAGCTGGTTCTGCTGACCTCACGAAAGACAGGCCGCCTACCTGAACCATACCACAAGATTTCCATTTATTCGGATCTCTCAGCTACAACTTTGCAAATCAGGCGACAATTTATCCCTATTACTACGGCATTACGTCAACACCACATTTTGTATAAATGGGGATTCCCGGTCCGAGTGATCGTCTCTCGCAACAATCACGTACATGTAATTAAGACTCTGGAGGAAGGGAAAAAATTGCTAACTGCATGGAATATTCCGATGGTTGATCCTCCACTCAAAAATTCACC
>CAMRHE010001517.1:0-83332 GCA_947044405.1 Leptodactylus fallax | reverse complement strand
CCCCTCTGCTACTTCCTACCTGTCTGTCTGCTATCAATGTAATGCCTCTTACCTTGGAACATTCCTGTACATGTTGTATTTGTATTTGTATCTGCTTATCTTTGCTGTTGTAAAACACTGAATTTCCCCATTGTGGGACTATTAACCCCTTAAGGACACAGCCCAAAAGTGCGTTAAGGACCAGGCCTTGTTTTTCAAAACTGACATGTGTCTCTTTATGTGGCAAGAACTTTGAGACGCTTTAACTTACTCAAGTGATTTTGAGACTGTTTTCTCGTGACACATTGTACTTCATGTTAGTGGTAAACACTAATCAATATTTTTGTATTTATTTATAAAAAAATAGGATATTTGATGGAAATTTGGAAAAAAATCGCAGTTTTCAAAATGTGAAAGTCTCTGCTTTTTAGACAGATAGTCATACCACCCAAATACATTAATAAATATTATCTACCATATCTCTTCTTTATGTTGACATCATCTTTTAATCGTCCTTTAATTTATTTTGTACGTTAGAAGGCTTACAAGTGTAACAGCGATTTTCCAGATTTACAAGAAAATTTCCCAAACTAATTTTTTAGGGACCACTTCAGTTCTGAAGGGGATTATAAAGGCCTATATATTAGAAACACCCCATAAATCACCCCATTTTCAAAACTGCACCCCTGAAATAATTCAAAACAGCATTTGGGAAGTTTGTTAACCCTTTAAGCATTTCACAAGAATTAAAACGATATCGAGGTGAAATTTAGACATTTCATTTTTTTCCACTAATCCCTTCATTTAGCCCTAAATTTAACACATTCACAAAGGGTTAAAGGAGAAAATGCATCTCCCAGTTTATTATACAATTTCTCCCGAGCACAGAAATACCCCACATGTGGGTGTAAATTGATGTTTGGGCAAATGGCAGCGCACGGAAGGGAAGGAGCGACACTGGACGTTTGAAAAGCAGATTTTGCTGGAATAGTTTTCAGGTGCCATGTTGCATTTAAAGAGCCCCGAAAGTACCAAAACAATGGAAACCCCCGAAAAGTGACCCCATTTTGGAAACTACACCCCTCACAGAACTCATCAATGGGTATAGTGAGCATTTTGACCCCACAGCTGTTTCACAGATTTTACTAACACTGGGATGTATAAATGAAAAATTACTAAAACGTCACTTTATCCCCAAAGTTTTCATTTTCACAAGGGGTTAAAGGAGAAAAAGGACCCCATAGTTTGTTAAACAATTTCTCCTGAACACAGCAATGCCCCATATGTGGTCATAAACTGCTGAATGGGTACATGGTGGGGCTCAGAATGGAAAGAGCGCTATTTTGCTTTTGTAGGGCAGATTTTGCTGGAATAGTTTTCAGGTGCCATGTTGCATTTGCAGAGCCTCCAAAGTACCAAAACAGTGGAAACCCCCTAAAAGTGACCCCATTTTGGAAACCACACCCCTCACAGAACATGTCAAGGGGTATAATGAGCATTTTGAACCCACAGCTGTTTCACAGATTTTATTAACATTGGGACATGAAAATGAAAAAATTCTTTTTTTTCCAATAAACTGTCAATTTAGCCCCAAATTTTTCATTTTCACAAGAGGACAAAGGAGAAAAAGCTCCCCAAAGTTTGTTACACAATTTCTCCTGAACACAGAAATGCCCCATATGTGGTTGTAATCTGCTGTATGGGTACATGGTGGAGCTCAGAATGGAAAGAGCGCTATTTAGCTTTAGGAGGGCAGATGTGGCTGGAATAGTTTTCAGGTGCCATGTCGCATTTGCAGAGCCCCTAAAGTACCAATACAATGGAAACCCTTCAAAAGGGACCCCATTTTAGAAACTACACTCCCCAAGGAATGTATCAAGGGGTATTATCATTTTGAGCCTAAAAATGCTTCCCAAAAATTAATGTACAAAGTGAAAATTGAAGTTTTTGAAGAAATATCCGATTTCAGAATATGTTGCGGCCACTTTGTGGCATCAGAGACATGAACTCCTAAAACTATTAAGTGGGCTATCCCGGGGGAAAAAAAATTATATATGTGGGTGTAAACTGCTGCTTGGGCACACAGCAGGGCTCAGAAGGGAAGGAGCACTGTGTTTTTTTAGCTTTTGGAGTACAGATTTAGAGGGACTTTCTGGTCGCCATGTTGTTTTTGCAGAGCCCTGGAGGTGCCAGTAAATTGGAATTCCCCAAGAAGTGACCCCCATTTTGTAGGGGCAATTTTAGGGTCTCTGCAAATGTGACATGGCGTCCAAAGACCAACAATCTAAATCTGAGCTCCAAAAGCACATAGCGCTCCTTCACATCTGCACCCTGCTGTGTGCCCAAATTACAGTTTATGCCCACATGTATGACACTGGTGTACCCAGGATAACGTACTTAACAATGTTATATATGGATATAAACTGCTGCTTGGGCACAGCCGAGCACAGAAGGGAAGGAGCGCTATTTTGGTTTTTAGAGCACAGTTTGGTTTATGGACACCATGTTACTTTTGCAGAGCCCAAGAATTGCCAGTAAAGTGGAATCCACAGACTTGTGACCCCATTTTGGAAACTACACCCTTCAAGGGATTTATCAAGTGGTGTAGCGAGCATTATTAACCCTTAAGTGTTGCATTCTTTTAATTTCCAGAAATGAATGCGCAGATGATAATGAAAAGTTAAAAATAACATTTTTCCATAGATACGCCATTTCAGTGCCCAATATGTTGTGCCCAGCTTATGTCTGGAGAGACACACACTCCAAAAACTGTTAAGCGGGTATCCCGGGCACAACAGCTTTTGGAGCTTTCATCTCTGATACAAGCCGGGCACAACATATTACGCACTGAAATGACGTATTCCTGGAAAAATTGTAATTTTCACCTTTCACAATCAGCTGCGTATTCATTTATGGATAATAAATTATAGCAACACTTGGGGGTTAAAAATGCTCACTGTACCCATGGATAAATTCCTTCAGGAGCGTAGTTTCCAAAATGGGGTCACATGTCAGGGGATTCCACTTTACTGGTGTTTCAGCTCTGCAAAAGTGCAATGGCGTCCAAAAACCAAACCGTCCAAGCCTATGCTCCAAAAACCAAATAGCGCTCCTTCCACTCTGTGCCCAGCTGTGTCCATACAGCAGTTTATACCCACATATGACATTAAGTACGTTATCCTGGGTACGACAAGTGTAATACATGTGGGCATAAACTGCAGTTTGGGCACACAGCCGGGCGCAGAAGAGAAGGAGCGCTATGTGGCTTTTGGAGCACAGATTCAGATGTTTGGGATCTGGACGCCATGTCATGTTTGCAGAGCCTGTAAGGTACCAGAAAAGTGGATTCCCCAAAGGAGTGACCCCATTTTGAAAACTGCACCCCTCAAAGAATTTATCAAGGGGTGTAGTAAGCATTAGTATCCCAGACGTGAATACACAGCGGATGGGGAAAAGTGAATATGTAAGCTGTGCGGAGTGCATTGGGAACACCAAATTCCCTACTATTTCCCCAGTAGTTCCTATTATTGGGGAGGTCACTCTGGGGGTCACTTCTGGTTTATTTTCCCTCATAAGCTCTAAATCTGGGGTGTCCCCTGATATCTGCTCACACAGCTTATACATTCCCTTCCTGACGCAGCCAGTTATGTTCTAAAGATTTGGCGATTTTTGGGGTTTTTGTCTTCACATTATACGAGCTATATTTTCTTTATTTCTCTGGTGATGTAGCCATATGAGGGCTTGTTGTTTGCGGGGTGAGATGTATTTTGTAATGACATCATCTTTGGGCGCCTATAACCTATTGAATAAATTTTATTAACTCTTCTTTGTTGGATTAAAAAATACCCCATCAATTCTGACACTGCATTTTACCTTTGAAATTTTTCACCATGCAGCATAAAGCATAAGTAACATGTTACCTTTTTTCTACGGGTTGGTACGATTACGGAGATACCTCATTTATACTGTTTTTTTTATGCGATACTAATTTTGCAGAACAAAAACCCATTTGGGGACATAAATTAATTGTTTTTGCATCGCCATCTTCTGAGATGCGTAACATTTTTATTTTACGGTTTACAGAGTTGTTTTAGGGCTTAATTTTTGCGGGACAACCTGTGCTTTTTATTGGTACTGTTTTGGGGTACATATGACTTTTTGATCACTTTTTATGGCATATTTTGTAAGGTGAGATGGCAAAAAATCATTACTTTTGGTGAGTTTTTTCCGTTTTTTTTCTCCGACGTTCACCGTGTACATTAAATATTGTTTCAGTTTTATTGTACATGTTGTTATGGACGCGGCGATACCAAATATGCATTGTTTTTATTAATTTTTAGGTTTTTTTTTTTATATAATTCATTTTATATAGCAAAAGGGAATTTTTGGGGCTTTATTCTTTTATTAATTTTTTTAGAACACTTTATTTTTATTTTTTTCACTTTTTTTTACTTTTTCATGTGTCCCATTAGGACACCTGAGCCAGCAATGCTTTGATTGCTGGCTCAGCACTGTAGACTGCAAGACACGAGCTTACAAGTGTCTTGCAGTCTATACAGGAAGTGAGGCTATGCAGACGCATAGCCTCACTTCCGCAGGTCTCGGCAGGATCAACCAGGTAGTGGGGTCTCCAGGCAGCCTGGGGTCACTGAGCAGACCCCGGGCTGCAGGTTATAGGTATCGGCACCCCCCGATCTCGCCGCGGGGGGGTGCCGATTGGAGCGGCAACATAGCGGAACCCCCTTGGGGGGTTAAAACCTCCAAGGGGTTAAAACCTCGGATCGGAACTCAGTTACGACCGGGGGATATGGAGCAGGGTGTTAGCTGTCAGTTACAGCTAACACCCGGTTCCAATGCCGCCCGCTCAGATAGTGAGCGGGCGGCCGCCCCAGGGCGTATTAGTACGCCCTGTTGCGCTAAGTACCAAGCGCACAGGATGTAATAGTACGTCCAATGTTGTTAAGGGGTTAAAGGACTATTATTATTATTATTATTATTATTATTATTATAACTTCTTACTAATCGGTCTTCCCCTTACTAAACTCTCCCCTCTACAATCTATTCTGAATGCGGCGGCCACGCTCATCTATCAGTCTAGACGCTACAGCGATGCCTCCGGTCTGTGCCAGTCACTACATTGGCTGCCTATTCAATACAGAATACAATAGAAACTTATCACCCTCATTCACAAGGCTCTCCATAATGCTGCACCTCCCTACATTTCCTCCCTCATCTCTGTCTATCACCAAACCTGTACTCTCCGTTTGACCAATGACCTAGGACTAACATCCTCTATTATTAGAACCTCCCACGCTTGTATAAAAGATTTCTCCCGAGTTGCACCACTTCTCTGGAATGCTCTACCCCAGACAATCAGATTAGCTCCCAATTTATACAGCTTTAAGCACATCCTTAAGACACATCTCTTCAGACAGACCTAACTCTCCTCACCCCCATCCTCACCTTTTCACCCCCCCCCCCCCACACACACACACACATACACACATTATCCCATAGGATATGATGCCTTATCAGACTGTTACCCTGTATGTCCAGGCACTTTGTATCTGTTCATAAAAGGGCACTGACTGGTGACGGATCATACAGCTTTATTTATTTGTATAACTATAGTAACCTTTATCACAAAGATGTCTGGATCACAGTATAAGCAATGCTACCTTTGATGCCGCCCGTGCTACCTCCTGTGTCACCCCCTCTACCTCATAGATTGTAAGCTCTTGTGAGCAGGGCCCTCAGTCCTAGTGTGTGAATTGATTTATTACTCTGTAATGTATCTTTTTTGTCTGTACTCGAACCCTGCAATGTGTAAAGTGCCGCGGAATATGTTGGCGCTATATAAATAAAATTTACTTCATTGTGATTATGGCATCATAGATGCTCATCACTCTTGACACCACAAGTTAGGACAAGCACTCCGACCGAAACACGTAGAAGGGAGCCGCCGCCCCCTGTTACATGTATTGTCCGTGATTTTAAGTTTATTTATTCAATAAAGCTGGAAGATTGTGGACTTTATACTAGATACTAGGGTATAAAATAGTGTTTTGTCTGTGACAACCCCCAAAGGTTTCTGGTTCATATATACAGTGCCTTGCGAAAGTATTCGGCCCCCTTGAACTTTTCAACCTTTTGCCACATTTCAGGCTTCAAACATAAAGATATAAAATTTTAATTTTTTGGTGAAGAATCAACAAGTGGGACACAATCATGAAGTGGAACGAAATTTATTGGTTATTTTAAAGTTTTGTAAAAAATAAAAAACTGAAAAGTGGGGCGTGCAATATTATTCGGCTCCTTTACTTTCAGTGCAGCAAACTCAATCCAGAAGTTCAGTGAGGATCTCTGAATGATCCAATGTTGTCCTAAATGACTGATGATGATAAATATAATCCACCTGTGTGTAATCAAGTCTCCGTATAAATGCACCTGCTCTGTGATAGTCTCAGGGTTCTGTTTAAAGCACAGAGAGCATCATGAAGACCAAGGAACACACCAGGCAGGTCCGTAATACTGTTGTGGAGAAGTTTAAAGCCGGATTTGGATACAAAAAGATTTCCCAAACTTTAAACATCCCAAGGAGCACTGTGCAAGCGATCATATTGAAATGGAAGGAATATCAGACCACTGCAAAGCTACCAAGACCCGGCCGTCCCTCTAAACTTTCATCTCAAACAAGGAGAAGACTGATCAGAGATGCAGCCAAGAGGCCCATGATCACTCTGGATGAACTGCAGAGATCTACAGCTGAGGTGGGAGAGTCTGTCCATAGGACAACAATCAGTCATACACTGCACAAATCTGGCCTTTATGGAAGAGTGGCAAGAAGAAAGCCATTTCTCAAAGATATCCATAAAAAGTCTCATTTAAAGTTTGCCACAAGCCACCTGGGAGACACACCAAACATGTGGAAGAAGGTGCTCTGGTCAGATGAAACCAAAATTGAACTTTTTGGCCACAATGCAAAACGATATGTTTGGTGTAAAAGCAACACAGCTCATCACCCTGAACACACCATCCCCACTGTCAAACATGGTGGTGGCAGCATCATGGTTTGGGCCTGCTTTTCTTCTGCAGGGACAGGGAAGATGGTTAAAATTGATGGGAAGATGGATGGAGCCAAATACAGGACCATTCTGGAAGAAAACCTGTTGGAGTCTGCAAAAGACCTGAGACTGGGACGGAGATTTATCTTCCAACAAGACAATGATCCCAAACATAAAGCAAAATCTACAATGGAATGGTTCACAAATAAACATATCCAGGTGTTAGAATGGCCAAGTCAAAGTCCAGACCTGAATCCAATCGAGAATCTGTGGAAAGAGCTGAAAACTGCTGTTCACAAACGCTCTCCATCCAACCTCACTGAGCTCCAGCTGTTTTCCAAGGAAGAATGGGCAAGAATTTCAGTCTCTCGATGTGCAAAACTGATAGAGACATACCCCAAGCGACTTGCAGCTGTAATCGCAGCAAAAGGTGGCGCTACAAAGTATTAACTTAAGGGGGCCGAATAATTTGGCACGCCCCACTTTTCAGTTTTTTATTTTTTACAAAAGTTTAAAATATCCAATAAATTTTGTTCCACTTCACGATTGTGTCCCACTTGTTGTTGATTCTTCACCAAGAAATTAAAATTTTATATCTTTATGTTTGAAGCCTGAAATGTGGCAAAAGGTTGAAAAGTTCAAAGGGGCCGAATACTTTCGCAAAGCACTGTATATGTACTTGAAGTTTCAATACAGGTGAATTCATCCTTAAAATGAGGTAAGTCCGTTTGGTAAGAACCCAGTGACTCTGCTTTCATCCTGCCCAATTGTATTGTTGTTTTTCCATCAATAATCAAAGTGCATTTCTGCAATTCCATTATTACTCCTTTGAAATCAGAAACAAAGAGACCTCTTGATCTTTATTTCATCTCTAAAACTCCAGGTCCGTCTAGCACAGCAAAGCTCGGCGGATATACACAAAGTTTATGACGATATGGAAAAGCTACAAGTATATAGCTCCCCAGATACTGCCTATTTTTATTTTATATCTTTAAATTCTTCCTTTTTTATTTTCTTTTTTTGTTGCAGAAAAATATAATGAATATTTTTTTTATATTTTTTTTTATTATTTTTTGCTTTTATAAATTTATTTATTTATTTTTTTTTTTTTTTTTTTTTTTTTTATAGTGACGAAGTCTTAATAAATGTAATGTTTAGATCTATAAACCGACCTCCTATTTAATGGGATGTGTGAGCTTAAGATACCCTGTAGAGGACATTGATTTACAATACAATTTAGAACAAAAGCTTGCCGGTAGCCATAAGGTAGGAAGATAATAATAGCAAGCTGGATGTCAGGAACTACTGAAGTGACTTGGCAGAGCATACACAACACCTGAACAAATTAAGATTATCACCGTATCGTGCCACTAATCCCTGACTATCTAGACCATCTCAACAATCTATACTTGTAAAGAAAAATTAAAAAAACGAGAACAGAATAAAATAAAAAAAATAACACAGCAGCAACATCACTTGTCAAAAATAATAGCCTGCAGTCACAAAGAAGCCACAGCGAGACTAGAAATGACATGTTGATAGTCTCATGCTGCAGCTGTACTCTCGACAGACAGCCCATGATTAAATTATTCTTATGGCTGTTAACCACATTCAATAATGGATGAGATATTTGCAACATTGAATAGATGAAGTCATGATGTAAGTGATGACATCACCTGTGTTATTATTACTCCTTCTGATTCAGGCATGGCCTACAGTACAATATTTCACCAGAATATGTTGAACCGGTCATATTAGAGGATGAATTCCTTGATGGAAGGGCATCTAGGTTCATAGTATAATTGTAATGGAAGAGATCGAAACTTGTAGTCGAAGTTCACACAAATTATTTATGTAGAAAGTAGAGATAAGAAAACTGGCTCCTAAAAAGCTAGATTCATTATGGATTTTATCAAAAATTTTGGGCTCAACCGGACCCAAGATTTTTTGGGTTCACCACTTGAATCATTATTATACTCCAGACCCCATAATATAATAAGTGGAGACCCAGGGAGAGGGAAAGCCCATGTAGCGAGCCACAGCCAAAAAGCTCTGTTAGCATAATAAACACTACAGCTCATCTTCCCTCAGTCCTCCTGGGCTCCCTTGCTCAATCCTTCAGCCATCTTCTGTCCTCCTAGATCACGTCATGGGCCCTGAAGATTTCTGAGGCTTGTCATCGGGCCTCAGTGGGCGCATGGAGCACGCCAAAGTCATGACGCTTGTGTTAAAGGTATAACCAAGAGGCCAGAAGACAAGAGAGGAGTGCGAGAGAACCAAAGAGAGACGAGCAAAGGAGAATAAAAACAGGTGGATGAACATAGAGAATATTTGCGAAACAAATTTTATGAGTCTCGTCCATCTTTAGTAAAAACTAAAAATTCAAAAACAATGGCATAATATAACAAAGCCAACAGGAGATGTGGTCCTACTGGGTCACTAACATATGTGGCTTAGAGCTAAAGTGGCAGTGGAGCTTACGGACTCTTCCACAGAGAATCCCCAGAGTATTCTCCATTAGTAACAGATGCCACATAGATAGACTGAAGAGACAAAGTCGTGGCACCATGGCAACACAAATTAATCATAGTTAGAATTTGGACATAACCAGTAGACAGGCAGAGGTCAGGAGGGCAGCAGAAAAGAAGAGGTGGTCAGGTATACAAGCCAGGTTGATGCCAAATGGAACAAGAACAGACACACCTTGAAGGCTCTGGAACCTATTGTTCAGACAAAGAAAGACACAGATAAGGTTCTCTAGAACCACATACATATATATGTCCACATACTATCCTCCTGTAGTAACATGCAGGGTCAAATCCATCAAGCAAACAAGTGACTGTAGAAAAGTCAATCATTAGTAATCTCATATTAAAAGATGCACAGGAAACTAGTTGGCAATGCTGCCTAAACACCTGCATGTTATGTTTTGGACATCTTACATGTCCTTAGATATGGCATGATATATACATTACATGGACTCACAGCTGAGGGCCCTTACACTCCAGTTAATCCCTTGTTCTCCAGTATCCCATGTCTTTCTAACATTCCACCAGTAATTGTAAGCTATGAAGATGATAGACACTTGCAAGCAATCTAGCAGACAGCAGAAACTAAGGTGATAGGGCCCCCTGCCCCACTGGGCCCCTGTACAGCTGCACAGCTTACACCAATGCTATGTCTGCCCCTGATATGTATATTATTTTCTGTGTGATAACAGCAGTATACACACATTGCTGGCAATTTATTAAGATTGATGCATCGTGCACTATTCTTAATATTTTAAGCAATAGCAGAACATGAACAAGGAATATTAAAAGGTTCCTTCTCTCTAAAAATTTTAGAGCACCACACGAGGTTCTGTGAGTCAGAATTGAAACCTATCGCAGTTAGGGAGTTATGATAAATCTGTCAGGACGAGGTTTACCCATCCTGCCTAGTGTTGATCCCTACTCCTGCCACAACAGCGGACAAAGTGGTTCCAAAAACACGCCATTTTTATGTACCGAAAATTGGCATAGAAGCTTTAATGAATTCCTCCCATTGTATGTCGGAGTATTTTTTGTATTTTGTAATTTTTTTGACACGGGACCTTGAATAAAAAGTTTACTGGAAAGCATTGAAGGTCAAAGTTCGGTCATTAGCCCTGAACTCCTCGTCTATAAATAAGTGTTTAGCTGATAAGGATGCTCTTAAAACATCCATAATTAAGAATGCTTTTATAGAATCATTTTCATCCCAGCAAAATTCCTATTAAATAGTTTTTAGCTAGAGGGTACTCGAGGTAAGCTCAATAGAGAATAAATCAAAGAACTCTTATAATAATTGCACACAATTTATTTTTGAAAGGGAATAAGATCATGATAATCGCGGCATCATGATGATAGACACCTAGTGAGATTCGGGAAGCGATCAGAATGACTATCTCCTAAATATAGAATTAAAAAAAGGGGCTGTTTTTTTTTCCAGGAATAGTCTTTTGGGTACCGTACTGAATGGTACAGACTGCATTCATAGTAAGTTGTACAAGCTTTACTTGAATGGGACTAAGCTGCAATACCAAAAAGAACCTTTGGATAGGCACGGCGCGGTTTCAAATAAATAATAATAAATAAATACGTAAATAAGACCTTTAGACTAAGGCCCCATGTAGTGAACCACAGCCAAAAAGCTCTGCGGAAAAGACACACCTTTTTTTCCGCAGCACTTTCTGCAGGGATTTTCTGTCCCTATTATACCTATACAGAAACCGCCAGCATTTCTGTAGGTATAATTGACATGCTGCGATTTACAAAAATGTGAGTGTTTTTGAAATTGCAGCATTACCGCTGCAGATTTTTTTTCTGCAATGTGTGGATGGGATTAGCCAGAATCACATCCACTTTGCAGGTACTGTAATATGCAGCGTTTTTTGCCACATTATTTCTGCCGCAGTCAAAACACTGCATATTCACAACGTGGAGCCCCAGCCATAAGCGTTTGCAATTTGCGGATGTGTGAGGTCTGTTATATTCACAGACAGCACCCCATACTTCTAATTTGTGAGTAGTTTGCTGTCCCTGGTTTTCACTGACTTTAAAGCTGCTCAGTGGTTCAGAAAATGGACCAAATTGAGCATGTCTCCATGGAGGTCTGTACAGTATATGCCCATTAAAATAAATGGGTCCACATGCAGTCCATGATTGTCATGGACCTCACAGCTGACGTGTGAATAAGGCCTTATTATAAACTCAAACTATCCCTTTAGACTAAGGCCCTGCATTGTAGAAATGCATGCTTTTTTGAAAAACGCAGCATGCAATTTTACTTGCGAAACGTTCTTGTTTTCTCTATAGATTAAATAAGAGAAAAAATAACAGAGAAAAAACAGCAAAAACACAAATGCTGCAGAAAAAACATGATGCATTTCCACTGCATTTTTTTTTAAACTATTTTATATTTTTTTAAATACAAAACTGCTAAAATATTTTTTTAAAACATTTTTCCCCTCTGTTGTGGTAATTTTCAAATCGATGACACATACTTTTGGGTCACAGGGGGTGGAGCTATAATCTATGATGTGAGCATGTTAATGACATTCTTTATTTTAATTCTACTTTATTTTTTCATCTTCATTTTTATTTTTTTATTTATATACTTTTTATAATCCTGTTATGTCATAATAAACCTTTTGGGGGGCACTATAACATGACATTTTATTTTTTTTTTTTGCTGATTCTCCCTGTAACTGGGGCTAATACATGCAGCCACCTAGTATGCACTGCAGAACAGATCTGGGTCCTCTAGGACCCATCAGGGACCCGTTACTGGACTGGGGAATAGCTGAATCATGGTGACTCCCATAGCTATACATACAGAACCCAATGAGCACTGTGTATATAGTAATCGGGGAGGCAGGGTTGGTACTAAACCGTCCCTGCCTTCTCCCTGGGGAGTCTGACTGATGGCCGACTCCCCGCTCCTGCAGCTGCATGATCTTGTGCAGCTACCACCTCTGCAAGGCAAGGGTGTACAAGAACGTTCTTGCAGTGATAAACAATTGCCGCCCAGAATGTTTGTACTCAACAGGCAGTCAGCAAGTGGTTAAAAACACTGCTATACAAAGTCTCAACCACATAAACTATGAACATAGCGGTGGTTCCAAGACAGTGCCATGAATGGGGTTCACTTTTGCAGAGGTATCTGAGATGCCCCATGTACCTGAGAAGGTCAGCCATGCTGAGAGGTTTAATTGGTTCTTGGTGATGTTTACCATAGACTCAATGGCCAGAAATGATTCCTAGAAATTTCCCAAAGAGGTCTGAGAGTGGAGTGCCAAGTGGTGAACTGTAGGGGTTGATAATCTGAGAGGGTCAGAAGAGAGCGGTCAGACTGGTTCACAATAGAAGACAGCAGGAACTTGGGGCTCCTGTAATAATGAACCATGGCATGATTTTGCATTGTGTATGATATTGGCGCAACATGATGATACAGTATGGGCTCACGGCTGTGTACAGATGCGGTATTATGGCTTTTTAATGCAGATGTATGTATGAGCCCTAACAAATATACAAGACTGTACCAGCAGAAAACAGTATATTGTGTGCAAATAAGTCTATAAAAGCTTTTTGTATCATCGAGTGAAGTTCTATAAGTGAAGAATATGTATGGTGGGGGAGGAGAGAAGGTTTTGTCTAAAACAAATGAAATCCCTAAATCCCTGAGCAAGTTAAAACTGTCAGCTTTGTCTTTGTTACTGCAATTTATTGTTCAAGAATGTGTCAAGGAAAACCATTCTTGTGTTTATAACAAAAGTTTTTAATAAATCACAATTTAGCCTTGATTCTATGTCTGTTGTATTGTATTCACCAGTTTCCATGAATGGCCACCGATTGTGCTAAATTCTAGACTTAAAGGCTATGTACACCATTGTAATGAATTTTTTTATTATTATTATTATTACTATTATTATTAGAAATGGGTGAACCTCACGAGATTCATTTTGCCAAATGTTTGTAGGTTCGCCTGCCAGTGTCCGTTTTTGTTCGGTCGGAATCGGGACTTCTATTATTATATCACAGGCTTTAGTAGTCCCCAGCGACTGCTGATGTAAGTTCAGGAGAACCAAATAGGGCACCGAAGTGGTTTGTGAATGTGAACCACAAATGTTTTGGAAACTTTTTGTAATGAACTGGTCCCTAATTATTATTGTAGCATTGTACTGTATGCAATTTGGCCTAAAATCATCTTTGTATTGGGTTTTATTAAGATTATTATTAATAAGACCCCTGGATGAGGTGGAGTGTGAGGTTTTTAAATTAAAAAAAAATCTACAGCTGGAGCCCTTACTGCATTTTGCTACGGGATCCTATGATATAGGTGAAAGCCCCTTATTTAGTTGTTAATACAATTTGTTTACTGCTGCCTGGTCCTGTCCACATACTGAAAATGTACAACTCCATTAACCCAAAACAACTCTCTTTACTCCCTACTTATCGATTATAGACCCGAAGACCTGGTCACTTACTTCAAAGGCAGAATTGATAACATCCATCAGCAAATAAATTGCCCATTCTCCAAAGAACATTGATGCCACCCCATCTCACACTTCATCTTGTTCACTCTTATCCTTTGATCCAATTAGAGAATATTGTAAGTCCCCCAGCTCCTTTCCTCTTCACATCCCACCACCTGCATTAGTGATACTATCCCCTCACACCTAGTTTAGTCTCTCTCCTCAGCCATTGCCTCTCTCTCTATCTTCCTCTTTAAAACATGCTATTATAACCCCACTACTGAAAAATGCTCCCTTGACCCATCCTGTGCTGATAACTACTGCCCTGTCTTTCATCTTACCTTCATCTCCAAACTCCTGAAATGCTTGGTCTACTTTCGCCTAATCCACTGTCTCTCTTCTAACATTCTTCTAGACGTCTTACAATCTGGCCTCCGTATTTTGCACTCCACTGAAGCTGAAATTTCTCCAAAGATCTTCTTACATCTAATTCTAATGGCAACTATTCTGTTCATATTCTTCTGGATCTCTTCAACATTTGACACTATAGACTACCAACCTCTCCTCAGTATACTCAACTGTATTGGCCTCAAGGACACTACTCTCTCTTGGTCCTCCTTCTATGTCTCTGACTGTTCATTTAGTGTGTCATTTGCCAGCTCTGTCTCTTCTCTTCTTTCCCTAGCTGGTCGGGATCCACAGGGCTCAGTCCTAAATCCACTCCTCTTCATTCTCTACAATGGCCTCTATTGGACAAATCATCAGCAGATTTGGCTTTCAGTACCCTCTTCACGCTGATGACTCCCTATTATATACCTTTTCACGTGGTATCACCCCCGCAGTGTTACAAAACACCAGTGATTGTCTGTTTGCTGTCTCTAACAGCATGGCTTGCCTCTATATGATTTTTTTTTAAAACTGAGCTTCTTGGTTTTCTTTTCATCTACTAACCTTACTAAACTTGACATTTATATTTAATTCTGTGTTCTTCCAATAACAGCCTATCACCCATGCTCTCCCTACTGCTAGTGAGGTAAGACTAACACCCTCTATAATTCGAAACTCCCACTTCCATCTACAAGACTTCTCCTGAGTTTCACCAGTTCTCTAGAATATGCTACCCTAGTCAATCAGATTACCATCCAACTTCCACAGTGTCAAACATGCCATAAAAAACATCTTTTTAGTCAGGCTTATCACATCCCCTGTTCTAATTCTTCAACATTTTCTCTCCCTAAACTAACTCTTCTGTGTACCTCTCCCTTCTACACTATTCTTCCGAACCTTGCCTTCATCTACAGTTACCTCCACATGCCAATGCACTTTCTAGCTATACATACAGTACACTGATAACGGCTCATGACAGGTACTGATGACAGGCCACATGTGACTGCTGAGGCTCAATCACAGACCTCAGCGGTGACCCCAAGATGCATGACATCACCCAGGAGGCCAGAAGAGGACCCAGAGAAAACTCTAGATGCTATAAGGAGGTACAGTAGAGTTGAGGAAAAGTGACTATAACTGTTTTACAACTTCCCTGGGCCTCCAACTATTATACTCTAAACCCCAAAGTATAATAATTTCACTTACGGTTCTAACTGAACAAGTATGGCCTAAAATGAATCTTTGGGCCATACCCAAAATGAATCTTTAGAGGTTCACCCATCTGTAGTTGGTGCTATATAATAAAATCCCCTATAGGTTGTACATGATATGTCCAGAATGTGTGGTCCTATAGTTTGTCACTATATACCAGTGTTTAAATAGTACTTTAGTACATAGTAAGGCCTGGTTCACATCTGCGTTTGGGTTTCCATTCGGGGAGTCTGCTTGGGGACCGTGTGGTTTCCACTCGGTTTCTGTGTGAAACATGCGGATAGAAAAGTGTTGCTTGCAGCACTTTCCTCTTCCCTTCATTTGTGCGGAAACCGAGCGGAAACCACATGGACCCCATTATAGTCTATGGGGTCCGCGGGTTTCCTAGGTAAACCGCTTTTTCATGTGTATAGGTTTCCGTTCTGGGGGTTCCCAAGAGGACTCCCCGAATGGAAACCCGAACGCAGATGTGAACCGGGCCTAAATTCATAGTATTTTTACCATATTGCTATCCCTAGAAGAATCCACTATAAAAGCTGAAAAACTCTCTTTTTTCGATGACTCTTTCTTTTAACCAAGATGGAATTTCTTCCTCGTCCTATAATATATTCTACCTGTATCTATACAGTATTCAAAGCACTTACAGGATAATTTCGTTCCAAGAATCTTTTCTTTAAAACTGTATTCCATTTCATGAAATCATCATATGTGCAATCCTTTAATGCAGAAAAAATGATTTCTAGGAATTTTACCTATCTATGCATTAAAATGACGGCTTTGTCTGTCAATATAACCATTTCAGCTCTTCTAAGTTACCGTCTTGTTAAAAATTGTCAAGTATAAAAAATTGCAACATTGACTCCATCAGCAGTCATCTCCACCAACTTTTCAATTCATTTGGCTGTTTTTCATAGATCCTCCTCCAACACTGCCACCAATAGATTGTGGTATATGAAGACAATAACTCCGACATACCTGTTTCTCATATTTAGGCAACTGCATCCACTATGGTGCATATCAAGACTTTAAATAGTCATGCTTCTGCTTCCCCACCCAGTAGCCATCTCTTCAAGCTTGCCATGCCTACCAACCAAAGTCTGGCTGGGTTTGCTCTGCCCATCAGATTGAGATGCAGAGCCAATCAGAGTACTGGATCAGTATTCAATCCAGGGCTGAGGGGAGATATTTTGAACCTGACTCTGACACTGACTCATTGCCTGTGATTGCTTCATGTATCTAAGTTCTCTCTGTTCTTAGAACTCCCTCCCAGTACCTATTTCACTATGGATCTCTTAGTTAACTGATTTTGGCTCGTCTTCCCGATTAATCCCTCGTTTGCTGATTTGATTTTATCTGACACCTCCTGGACTCAACCTTGCTTTGACTATCAGTAATTTTAATGCTTTTATTTTGGCCATTCCTGTACTCTCCTGGTTTTCCAACCCAGCTGCCTTCCATAGGCTTTCTGGTTAACTCTTAAGTTTGTTTTCTGACACACGCCTCACAAGCAACTCTTCCAGCCAAGTCCTTCATAGGCTCTGGTGAAAATCTAGGTGTAGATTTAGACTCTGATAACTGTGGTTTTGAATTATAGAAATTCTATTTCCCTTGCAGCCTTTTTTTTCCCATCAATTTACCTGTTGGATTCTATGGACTGCTTAAATAGAAACACACCCCACACATCACTGTGCTGTATATCCACGGGACAGAGCGCCAGTCCTAAATCCAATTCATTAAATTGTTTCTTTTTTTGGATATAGAAGTCTCTGGAGGAAACTGATTAATAAGAAAAGTAAATGTGTTGAGACTTAAATGCATGGTGAGTCAAAGGTGCCTCGATGGTGAGTGGGGGCAGTAACCCACTGTTATGTGGAATTCCAATAAAACAGAAATTTTACGATAGTTACAACTGCTGAACAATGTAGCAAGGCCTGATCCATGGAATACAACTTGTTAGCTATAACTAGGATGTACAGTATATTTCCCTGATCAACTGGGTGTGTCCCAATATAATTTGACACTGTCAATGCTAATTGGACAGTAGTATCCCTGTGAAGGGATAAGACCCTTTTCAAAAGCTAGTGATAATACCTAGTTGTGAAATTATTCACATATTTTAAAGGAGGAATAACACAGGGTTTATGGATGAATCTGTCTAAATTTAGCTTCTTGTACAACAATAAAAGGGGTTCAAGTAAGGATATAATATTACTTACTGATTCATATAGGTCTGACTGTCAAGTTATTTACTATTCCTTAGAATGAAGGTGTTGCAACGTTTTACTTAAATGGAGTTGTGTTGGAGTTCTCTGCACAGTGGAGCACAAGAAATGCCACTGCCACTGAAATGTCACTTCACTCTTCTGATCTCTAGGGGTTCCATTGGTCCAAACCTGATTGCCAGCGGTCCCAGAGGTTGGAACCTGATCATCAGGGATCCTGGAAGTTGTGACAATCACCAGGGTTTGGAAACTGATTGCCAGAAGTCCTGGTGGTTGGAATCTAATCACCAGGTGTCCTAGAAGTTGGAACCTGATCACCAGGTGTCCTGGAAGTTGGAACCTGATCACCAGGTGTCCTGGAAGTTGGAACCTGACCACCAGGGTACCTGATGGTTGGAGGCTGATCACCAGAGGTCCATGAGGTTATAATCTGATCACCAGGGGTCCTGAAAGTGGGAACCTGATCACCGGAAGTCCCGAAGGTTGGAACCTGATTACAAGAGGTCCCAGAGATTGGAACCTGATTGCCAAGGGTCCTGGAGGTTGGATCCTGTTCGCCAGGGGTCCCAGATGTTGGACCCTCATTAATCATATGATGGAATATCCTAATGATATGTCATACCATCATATAATAGGAATACTCCTTTAATATTTTAATCTTGATGTGAATGGGTCAGAGAGCAACTTCTAATTACAGATTTCCGAGCCTTGAGTCGATGTAACGTTTATTCATTCTCTGTTCTGAAAACCATTTCACATATTTTCCCTGTCATTAAACATTAATTGCTTAAATGACAAAGGTGGCGGGTGTGAGAATGTTACTATTTAGATGGGGAGAGCATCTTCACTAACTCATTAGGAAAGAAGATGATAAGAAAGACTTTGTAATAATCGACAAGTGGCCGTGAATGTAAATGTTTCATCATATCCAGGGAAGGCAACATTTACCTCTATTAAGATCTAATTTCTAGAATAAGGTTACCACGTCATCTACATCAAGCAGGAGCTCAACATACTGTATAAGGTGCAAATATATATAAAAATATAATATATATATATAGTTGTGCTAAAAAGTTTACATACCCCGGCAGATTTTTTGTTTTTTTGGCCTTTTTTCTGAGAATATGAAAGATAACGCAAAAACTTTTTCTCCACTCATGGTTAGTGGTTGGTTGTAGCCATTTATTGTCAAACTTCTGTGTTTGATCTTTTTAAATCATAATGACAACCAAAAACATCAAAATGACCCTGTTCAAAAGTTCACATACCCTGGTGATTTTGGCCTGAGAACATGCCCAGAAGTTGACACAAAGGGGTTTGAATGGCTACTAAAGGTAACATTCTCACCTGTGACCTGTTTGCTTGTAATCAGTGTGTGTATAAAAGCTGAGTGAGTTTCTGGGATCCAGACAGACTGTTGCATCTTTCCTCCAGCTACTGATATTTCTGGATTGTGAGTCATGGGGAAAGCAAAAGAATTGTCCACGGATCTATGGGAAAAGGTAGTTGAACTGTATAAAACAGGAAAGGGATACAAAAAGATATCCAATGAATTGATAATGCCAGTCAGCAGTGTTCAAACTGTGATTAACAAATGGAAACTCAGGGGCTCTGTAAAAACCAAACCACAGTCAGGTAGACCAACCAAAATTTCAGCCACAACTGCCCAGAAAATTGTTCGGGATGTACTGTAAATAAAAACCCACACATAACATCAGCTGAAATACAGGACTCTCTGAAAACTATCGCTGTGGCTGTTTCAAGATGCACAATAAGGAGGCACTTGAAGAAAAATGGGCTGCATGTTCAAGTTGCCGGAAGAAAGCCATTACTGTGCAAATGCCACAAAGAATTTCGACTTCAATACACTGAACGGCACAGAGACAAGCCTCAAAACTTCTGGAACAAGGTAATTTGGAGTGATGAGACAAAAATCGAACTTTTTGGCCACAATCATAAACATTACATTTCGAGAGGTGTCAACAAGGCCTATGATGAAAGGAACACCATTCCTACTGTAAAGCACGGAGGTGGATCACTGATGATGTGGGGATGTGGGAGCTTCAAAGACAAAGGAAACTTGGTCAGCCCAGGAATTTACAGGAACTGGAGACTTTTTGGGCACTTTTACCATCTGAGAAAATAAAGAGCATCATCCACAACTACCACAAAAGACTTCAAGCTGTCATTGATGTTAGAAAAAGCAATGCACGGTATTAAGAACTGTGGTATGTGAACTTTTGAACAGGGTCATTTTGATGTTTTTGGTTGTCATTATGTAAAAAGAGAAAACACAAGTTTGACAATGAATGGCTTCAACCAACCACTAACCATGAGAGGAGAAAAAGTTTTTGTGGTATCATTCATATTCTCTGAAAAAAGGCCAAAAAAGCAAAAAATCTGCCGGGGCATGTAAACTTTTTAGCACAACTGTATATATATATATTACATATATACATACATATATTGTCTTTACTGTGCAAAAGTCGTAACTTATGAAAAAAGTAATCATACTGACCTGCAGAATAAAGGTAACAAAGTATTTATTCCAAATGGTGAACTACGTTACCAACAAAAAACAAATAAAAAATGAATCAATAAATAGTAATATCCCAAAATTATACCCATGAAAAAACTAAACTCCAGCAAAAAATAAGCTCTCATACAGCTACGTCATTGGAAAAATAAAGAAAGTTGTGACTCTTGGGATGTGTTGATGCAAAGACAAAAAATCATTGCATCATAGGGGCCAAAGCTGGTCTTTATATTTTTTATTCTATTTTTTTTTATTTTATATTGTTTTATTGGAGGGGATCCACCTCCGCACCCGTGTGAACATTCTCCATCATTGCTTACCAAGATATGTAGCAGTTGTGCCTAGTTCACAGTAGTTTCATCCATTACAAGTTAATAGTACTGAGCTGTAATACCATGCATAACAACTTAGGGTAAAGAGACGCGCTGCTGCGCCGGCCACACTCCAGGCCAATCCGCCGCTGTTTTAAGTTAATGTAGTGTAAGATTTATTGATTACTGCCTGTGACTTATTAGCTGTAGTGCTGTTTCGCAGGTTATCACACTGCCAGTAACAAGTCACAGACAGTAGACAATAAATTTTTCACTATTAACTGAAAACACTGAAGGATCAGCCTGAAGTACGACTGACACAGGATTGTGGGTATTTACCTTAATAAAAGTATAAATCTAGACCCTAATAAAAAATAAGAGGGTGTTCACATGTAGGAATTTGACGCTGAAATTTTTTGCTTGACAAAAACTGACATGGATTTTGACGTTGAATTTGCAGTGGAATTTGGAGAAGAATGCCACTTTTGACAAATTCTGCGCCAATGGAAAAGGTGTATTTTCCGCCTTCTATTAATTTCAATGGGAGTTCTCCTAAAGAACGCCTGAAGAAAAAGCAAGATACTTAATTTTTCCGCTAGCTGAAAAAATCAACTAGCAGAAAAATTCAGCTACTGCCTACCAATGAAATGAATGGAAGGCAGATTTCAAGCAGAATTTGAGGTGAATTTTAAGGAGGATTCTGCCTCAGATTCAGCGCCAAATTCTTACGTGTGAACAACCCTTAGCACACTAAAAATGGCTTATTGTCAAAAGATGGACCCCCACCAAGGACAGACCAAGTTTGAAGTCCAGACGTCATGAGGCTTTGAGTGCCCTAGTGACCGCAAGTGGCCCAATCAAAGGCCTCAGAGGTGACCCCGGGGCTGACGACTTCACAGAAAGCCACCAGACATCACCAGGAGTGCTGGACACCAAGAGGAGGCCCAAGAGAGGTAACAGAAGGTGAGTATGAATATTTAGATTTTTTTCACCTCTCCTTGGAGGTGAAAACAAATGACATAACTTCAGCTGTGTTTGCTTTAGAGAGCTAGAAATTGGATAGATAGGTTCCAAGGAGCCCTAAGAGTGTTCTACACTATGTTTTATAGATAGATTCCTAGGAGTCCTGACAGTATTCTACACTATGTTTTATAGATAGATAGGTTCCTAGGAGCCCTAAGAGTATTCTACACTATGTTTTATAGATAGGATCCTAGGAGTCCTAAGAGTGTTCTACACTATGTTTTATAGATAGGTTCCTAGGAGTCCTAAGAGTGTTCTGCACTATGTTTTATAGATAGGATCCTAGGAGCCCTAAGAGTGTTCTACACTATGTTTTATAGATAGGTTCCTAGGAGCCCTGACAGTATTCTACACTATGTTTTATAGATAGGTTCCTAGGAGCCCTAAGAGTATTCTACACTATGTTTTATAGATAGGTTCCTAGGAGTCCTGAAAGTTTTCTACACTTTGTTTTAAGCCAATTTAAGGTGTGGTTCAAACATGTTCGAAACAAGTCACCTGAACCACCAAACACAAATACAAAACGAATCTTGAGACATTCACTGATCTCTAATTATATACTGTAAAATTTTAAGGGACATCACTGAAAATGGACATTTTTTTTTTATTGAAGTCGTTTCCATTATTATCACTATACAGACGTGGACAAAATAGTTAGTACCCCTCGTTTAATGAAAGAAAAACCCACAATGGTCACAGAAATAACTTGAATCTGACAAAACTGGAATTTGCCTAACTTCACACTGACAAGCCACAAAGCTTCTGGGAGAATGTCCTATGGACAGATAATACAAAAATCGAAATTTTTGGCAAGGCACATCAGCTCTATCTTCACAGACGCAAAAATGAAGCATATCTTGAAAAGAACACTGTCCCTACTGTGAAACATGGAGGAGGCTCTGTTATGTTCTGGGGCTGCTTTGCTGCATCTGGCACAGGGTGTCTTGAATCTGTGCAGGGTATAATGAAATCTCAAGACTATCAAGGGATTCTAGAGAGAAATGTGCTGCCCAGTGTCAGAAAGCTTGGTCTCAGTCGCAGGTCATGGGTCTTGCAACAGGATAATGACCCAAAACACACAGCTAAAAACACCCAAGAATGGCTAAGAGGAAAACATTGGACTATTCTGAAGTGGCCTTCTATGAGCCCTGACCTAAATCCTATTGAGCATCTTTGGAAGGAGCTGAAAAATGCCGTCTGGAAAAGGCAACCTTCAAACCGAGACAACTGGAGCAGTTTGCTCATGAGGAGTGGCCAAAATACCTGCTGAGAGGTGCAGAAGTCTCATTGACAGTTACAAAATATTAAGTTAAGGGAATCATCATTTCTGTCCAGGCCTGTTTCATGAGTTTTCTTTTTTTAAAAATTCTGTTGAAGCATGGTTGAAAAGCAATGTCTGACTTTTATTTGTTCATTTTCATAGAATTTTTATATATTATTACTTTTGTCAGATTCAAGTTATTTCTGTGACCATTGTGGGTTTTTCTTTCATTAAACGAGGGGTACCAACAATTTTGTCCACGTGTGTAATTATTTATTTTTTGGTACGGTGAATATTTCCGAAGCCATTTCTTAAATTTTGACATCTGACTTATTATCCTTCCTGACCTCGTGCTGCAAAAATTCATTTATTCTGAAGGAAAATAGATGCAAAAAGCCGATTGTGGAAAGAGTCAAATGTTCCCTATGTCCAGGCAGCATAGAAGGTATATCTGCCCTGCGGCTATTATGCAGCTCGCACAGTACAGATAACACTGTAGAGTCTACTCCAGGAATAGGAAAATCTTTTCAACTTTTCTTATTGCGAAAATTATCTTCAAGACAATTTCTAAGACCCAGAACTTCTGGCCAATTCTGTGCATTCAAATTTCCATTTCACTGAATAGAAAGAAATCCTTAAGCTTATTATATTTCTTGGAGATAAGACCTTCAAATACGCCAAAGTCTATATGTATCTGTATATTATAGCGCATTTACATTGAATTTGAAGTATGCGCAGGTCAAATGTATCCACAGGCACCCATTCACCAACCTTGTCGGAGCTAAATGTAACTGTTTACATTCCCTTTTCTTGCAGATCGTTGGGTGTCTGTCCAACCCCACGGATCAGTAAAAGGGGCAGGTTTTGTCCCCCACCCGTTCTGAATGGAGCAATAGTCGGGTCGGTGCACACGCTGCTCCATTCATGTGATCATGTGATCATGTCAAGCCACTTTATGGCAGGTTACATAGTTGTATACAGAGATTGGGAAGGCAGGGATAGTAATGGATAATCCCTACCTTCTCTCTGGGGAGTCCGGCTGACACTGACAGCTGGCTCCCTGCATCCAAGCTGTGAACAGAACTGCTGCCTATATTCAGGGACCAGATACATAACTACGCCCCATAGAGCCCGGGCCCCATAGCAAACCTTTGAATGCCCTTCCCTTCCTTCCCACCTGGGAAACCCTTCATAGGGTGATTCGAGAATAGTATTTTGTGGTAAAAGTAGAAGTGGCCTTTTAAAGGGGTGTGGCCTTTTTTAAAAGGGCACAGCTAAATAAACTTACAACCCATATAACAATATTGGACCCAGATTGTTACTGGTTAACTAAAATAAATTACTTTTATTTACGCCATTTAGTGATAAAATATTGTGTGAATTTTATTGTGTGTTTCGTAAAGGTTATGGTGACACCAGCTATGTCTATGTTATTTCCTATGTTTTGTGACTGTTTTGTTATTTAATAAAGTGTATCATTAAAATGGGTTTCTGGTCATTTTGTTTCCTATTGTGATGTTTTAGTAATTTCTAAAATATATATCATCTCATTTAAAAATAAAATAGTAGAACATATTTTAAGCTTTGTTCTACTTATTTTCTCCCAATGATGATACATGTAAACAGCTGCTCTACCGCTTGAGCCACCGATTCTATTACTCTTCATAGAAGGTTTTCTGTTAGTAATAGTAAGCACACAATGGTGAGGGTAGTAAAAGAAAACCTCCCATAGAGAATAATGGAGACAGCGGCGCATGCAGTAGAGTGTCTACATACCATGGAAATTGTGCTACGCATCCTCCATTCATTGGCGTAATTGTGTGTTGGTCAGGTTGTGTCCGGGCCCCCTCACACTGTCACTGCTATGGAGGTTGTTATGCCCTTGCCAGGCACTATTCCTGTCACAGGTTCTACATAGACTGGCAGTCCCATGTAAGACATAGCTCAGTCGCAGGTCACAACAATAAGGTGGCAGATGACCAACTCACAGGGTCTACAGCTTTGGCAAAACTTGCCATTCCTTGCTGGACCCCACTTCACTTCACAGACCTGTCACAGTCCCATTAGACACTTGCTATCTTCCATCTACACCACACCTCACTAGAGGCATACAAAGCACTCTTAAATATGACTTCTGTCCATGAACACACTGGAGCCCATTCACTACCAACCTCAGCAGTCAGCAGGGCTATGGAGTCAGTTGGACAAACCAACAACTCTGCCTTCTCTATTTTTCCACAATTCGACTCCTACTCTGACTCCAACTCCTTCATAAATGGCTGACAGCCATGGTCAGACAGAAGCAATAAAGATCCTCTAATTCATTAAAAATCTAGTGATTGATCCTATGAAAGTAACAATGTAACAAACTATTTATCTAACTATTATACAATATTAATAATTATATTATTATTATTATTATTATTATTATTATTATTATTATTAATAATAATAATAATAATAATAATAAGAATCATATTATTTTGATCCTGGAGTCAGTAACTTTTTTCTCCAACTCCAACTCTAACTGCAACCAAAATTAACCCCCGTTCCAAATTCCTGGCATCAGTGTTTCCTTTAATCTGGGTGCTCTGGGAAGGAAAGAGTTTTAAAAAAAAAAGTACTAAAGGTTAAGGCTAGATTCACATTTGCGTCACAGGAGACTCTGTAGCAGTTTCCACCTGAAAACCGCAGACAAAAAAGTCCTGAATGCACAAATTTTTCAGCCTCCGCTTTAAGTTTAAATGCAATGCACACCCGTCAGACCCCATTATAGTCAATGGGGGTCTGTCAGGCTGCGTATGTAACCGTACACTGTATGTAACAGAGTAGGACAGTGGTGGCTAATCTTTTGAGCTTGTGTCAAAATTCATAAAAAAACCTAGCTTAACTTGGGTACTGTGTCATATCTTTTTATGGCCCCCACACAGCATCTGACCCCTATTTATGGCCCCCACACAGAATATGACTCCCTTTATTTACCCCCACACACACAGCATATGATCCCCCTATTTATGGCCCCAACACAGTTTATGACCCCCTTTTTACCCCCCACCTCCACACAGAGTAGCGGCCAATAATTTTTACTCACCTGTCCACACTCCAATCCTGGCCGACCTCTCCTGCCGCCTCCAGGGTGCACTATAGCTGATGCTGAAGAATGCTGGGACAATGTACGTAGCATCCCCGAGTTCTTCAGCATTGTGATGAAGGTTAGCGCCACTTATCAGAGGCAGCGGAGGGTGGCCAGGACAGGAGCATGGACAGGCGAGTAAAAATTATCGGCAGCTGCTTATTGCAACACAATAAGTAGCTGGCGATTAAAAAAATGCCGTCCCCCAGTTTATTCCATGAGACGCTGCCTGAGGCTGCCACTTGGTTTGGACAATGTGTGTCACCCAAAATGTCTTGACATGTCACCTTTGACATGTGTCTCATAGGTTCGCCATGACTGGAGTAAAACAATGGACAGCCAACGCTAGTGTCAACCTAGCGTCACAAGCCCAAAAGCAGGTTTACCTGTCCGCAAGGATTGGAATTTTTAACTCTATCATTCCCAGAGCACACAGCATGGAGGAAACAGTGCCTAGTATCCACATGCCCGTGATAAGAACTACACATATATCTTTACTGTAGACTTAGCACCGGCAATGAAGGGGGTCAATGGTGTATAGCACAGCATAACATAACACATAACCAATTTCATAGGAGCAGCTGCAGTTCACACATTTAAGGTAAGGGGCTGCGGTTCATGGTTCGGGGCGGTTTACTCCACTCAACCTCATACAAGTAGATTCAGCTCTGCTATGCCTGCCAAGGGCACTTTGCTACAGTACTGCTGTCATTCTCAGCCTTGCCGCATTTCTACGACCTCTTGATGCACAAAATGACAGATAAGATTCAGAAATCCCCTCATTACAGAGTGTGTGCTTCTGTGCTGGCAGGACACTACGGCTCGGCACCTGAGGCAATTAAAGCAATTAGTAATATCGGCGGTAAAATGCGGCTTTGCTTTCAAAGTGACGCTGTGGGCAGACAGATAAGACTTGTATCACGATGGAACTGGAGACCCGACTTCAGGGAGAGAGCTGTTCTGGGTAGGGAACCTGTCTGCAAAGTAATTGATTTCTCTTAGAATTACTCAAGGTCTGCATAATGAAGGAGAAATGTAGCCATGGCCGCTTTTTCATTGTATTTTCCATTTGGTTACATCCATTTGTAACAATTCTTCAGCAGGTGATTGGAAACGGAGACGGTAGGCCGAGCGTCCAAAGCTGAACAGGAGATGCGGATTGACAACTGTTAAAAAATGGACCCGTTGACTACAAAGGGGGCTGTCTAAGGCCTCCTGCATATGACCGTAGTGGTTATTACTGTCCGCCAATACTGATCCGCAATCCGCAATAAACATCAGCATGTCATCCGTAAACACAGATTCACAAAAAGACTTGTAAGATCCCGTACACTGAAAATGCAGGCAAAAATAAAACATGCTTCATAACTTGCGGTCCTTGGATAAGGCTTGGATACACAGCCGTAAAAAATGCAGTTGTATGTTGGGCCCATAAAAATGCATGCATCCCTACTTTTATCCGCAATTGTGGATAAAGACTACGTTCATGTGCAGGAGGCCTAAATGGGCAAAGACAGAATATGTAAGTTTGTCAGTGAATAGGAACAGTCATTTTCTATCCAAAGGCTTAAAACCTATACACACAGATGTATTCTCCCTTATCTTTCTGCTTGACTCGATATATCCCAAGAAGAGAGATGCAAGATGATCAGCTTTGAAAAAAACATCATTTTGCGTTACTCTGTTGGGAGTTGTTTATGGTCTATGTGTCTCTATGTAGCCACCCAGTGACTAAGTTGAGAATTGCAGCCTGTCAAGGTTTTTACCAACAAGTTGCAATATTGTATTATATTTGTATAGTAAGAAAATTTGTGGATAGATAAGAATGGAAACATCTCTACCTTATACTTTTCGCAATTGTTGTGTTTGCTACAGTTGTATCCAGTCTAGACAACCTATACTGCATGTTAGTCTCTGTTTACACCTACTTCAGAGACTCCATTGATGATTCCATTGTTTTATGTGATTCCTTTTGTCCAATGTAATGTAATTCAGTGACAAATATGTAGGAAAAAGTAAAGGGGCAAATATTTTTATGTCACTCCTGATGTCCTTCTTTGTGTATTTTCCACCACTATGTAGCACTGTTGCTGGATTCTACACTAACATTCAGGGCCGGCGCCAGCACCTGGTGAATCTGGGCAAGGGCCAGGGCCTACAGCGTAAGTATGGATTTCATCAGTACTCATCGCTCTTGGCTCCATGCCCCTTCCCACTTCCAGGCGCTAGCACTTAGTGGTATGTGCAACGTTGCCTGGAGCAGGGAAGTTCAGGAAGCTAAGGGGGTGAGAACTGATGAAATCTGTACTCATCCCTCACTCCCCGTGACCCTGCTGACATTAACATGTAGGAAGGGGGTTATACTATGTGGCATTATGGGGCATTATGTCAGTGCATGAGGAAGATTACACTATGTAGAAGTATCATACAGGGTATAAGGTAGCATTTTACAATGTGGAATCATCATGTGGAGCATAAGGGGACATTATACTATTTGGGGGTATTATGTTGTAGCGTTAGTAGCATTCTACGAAGGGGGCATAAGGTGGCATTATACTATGTGGAGGCAGTATGTGGGGTATGAAGAAGCATACTATGGGAGACATAAGGGGGCATTATACTATGTTGCAGCATGTTGGGGTATAAGGGAGCATTATACTATTTGGGGCATAAGAGAGAATTACTGTGCGGGGGCATTATACTATGTAGGGCCATGATAAGGTGACAAGGGGCATTATACTATGTGAGGGCATAAGGGGTCACTATGCTATGTGAGTGTTACGGTTAGATGCAAGGCCACAATAAAAGCAGAAAACATCAAAAAATTGGCTGATAACTGCCAGCAGTAGAGACTGCTATCTACAACTAGCACACCTCTACGAGCCAAGACAGACCCCGGACGCCTTCACCAGAGCTCGCCCGCAAGGAGAGATGGACTTTACTAGATCTGGGGATCTGAATTGTCACCAAACAGATAAATGTACTAATAATAAATGAACTGCTGCAGAAACCAACACAAAGTCCAGAAAACTTACAAAGAGGCTTGGAGACAAGAGAAGTCGTACCAGCAGGGTCAACAACCAAGAAAGCACGTAGTAAGCAGAGACGGGAGATAAAAGCAATATCTGAGAAACTAGCCAAGGGTCACAAATCCAACCGGGAATGTAACAGCAGAATCAGAAGGCAAAAGGAAAATCCAAGGAGTAAGTCAGTAGTCAGAGATGAAGCAGGTATACACACACAGATACAGTCATAACCAAACTAGTTATCAACGAAATTAGTCAGCACCTGTATCAAAAAGGAATGGTCTTATAAAAGCTTCTTCAGCTGCTGTTAGGTCAAGGCATGGAAGTATACAACCGAAAAGCTTCCCTAAGTTGTCACGACAACCTTAAAGAAACAGCAGATGAAGAAACACTCCTGATAGTGAGGCCATCATATGGGAGCATTTTACTATGTGGGGGCATAAGGGAGCATTATACTATGTGGGTGCATAAGTGGCATTGTTCTATGTGGGGTGTCATGTGGGAGCATGATACTATGTGGGGGCATAAGGGGGCATTATACTATGTTGGGACTGTTGGGTCATAAGATAACATTATACTATGTAGAGGCATAAAGGAGTATTATACTGTGTGGGGGCATTTTGCTGAAGCATGATTTGCAATGCAAAGGGGCTCACTAAGGCTCAAGATAGTACAAACCTGGAGCAGGTCCTGCTACATTGTATCACATATTATGAACGCTCTGAGTTGTTTCACTTACGGATGTGTCACATACAAGTGTAGGGATGTAGCAGGAGTAGCAGCTGCTAATAATATGATCACACTTTCCTTTTCTATTATATTCAGTGCTGCAAAAAAATAAAAATTCAGCAAACACCTACTTAGATGTGCTGCTAGGTTTTTACAGGGATTGCTCCTGTTTGCACAGGCTTGCAAATGGTTGAATGCGTCAAGAAAGTGAAAATTGCTAGGGTTGAGTGATTTTTGTGAATCAAATTGGTAAAACGATAAAAAATAGGGAAAGTGAATGAAATGTGCTGAGAACGGTTCTTGTTCTATCAGTGTGCGCTAAGATCTCTTCCTATGTCAGCTAGGAACCAGCTCCTTACCTTCTCTCCTCCTGTCAGCCATTATAAGCAGCTATGGTGATATTAATAAGTCACAAAGTCACCCAGGCTTCATAGAAAAGCACAGACCCTTCTGTTGGCTCTACTACGGCTCTTGCACCACCTGATCAATGGCAGTGGGGCAGTGAATAGTAACTAGGATAATATGTGTAGGATAGTAATAGGTTTGCCTACCATACAAGAAACACACCAAAACATGTCTCATTTTTGGTTTTTAAAGGAACAGTACTAGAAATGTTTCCAAAGAATGTTTATATTTAAAGAGAACCTATCAGCTTTTATTTTAGCACTATTTGATATGCAAGCTCCCCCTGCTCTCCAGCTGCTGATTGACAGTTTTCTCCCTATACACAGCAATAGGGAGAAGACTGTCCATCGGCACTTGGGTAAACTGAGCATGTATATCATGAATATCACTGAACTTATTTTGACAACGCTGGCTGAGCACTGCAATGTTTAAAGGGGTTGTCTGAGATGTTTCAAAAATGGCTTCTGAACAAGAAATAATTTAAAATAAATAATAAAATTTTTAAAAAAAAGCTAACCATTATTTACCTTTCAAATATTCCGATGTTCCAGTACCGGACATTCTGTTTGCCATTTATGTGATCCCTGCAACCAATCACAGACCTCAGTCATGTTTGCCATACCCTACACAACCAATCCTATGTGAACAGCCTAAATAATGAAGAGAATGTAGTGATCAAATGAGGAGCACAGCCCCTTCATACAGTCAGAAACTAGGAATTATATTGAATTGTTGTTTGATTCTTGAATAGGACCTTTCACCACCACCAAGTCCAGCTCTTTACTTAATTTAATAGGTGCTGCTCCACTGATTTTGGCACAGTTGGAAATTTTCCCTAGCCCCCACCATTCCTGAGCAGTCAATGCTGTTAGTTTTGGTGTCTTATATACTATTTAGGCTTTTTACTGTCAGGTGGGCGGTGTCAGGCACAAGCAAACAAGTAGTGTCATTCTGAGCTCTGATACTGGCTACCTCTGTTTGGAGCTCTGAATCACACCCCCCTGCCTGACACCGCCCTCCTGACATTAGACAACGGGTGTGATTCTGAGCTCTTCCTCTAATTGGGGATCTGAATCATGTCCCCCTGCCTGACTCCGCCCTCTGACATTACAGAGCTGACATAGCATATCAGGCACCAAAACAAACAGCATTGATTGCTGCAGAATGGTGGGGGCTAGAGAAAAAAATTCCAACTGTGCTGGAATCAGTGGAGCAGATCCTATTAACAGATGATAAGAACTTGAATTGGTGGAGGTGATGAAAGGTCCTCTTTAAAAAAGACAAAGGTAATTTATTACCTTTATTAAACAGAGCACACCAGGTCTTAGGAGTAATAGTAGTACTGCCATGTGTGCCAAACGTGCATCATTTTGTCTATTTTCTGGTGCACTTGCCATTTTTTGGAGTGGATTGGGTTGGGGATCAAGAAGTGGCAATGTCTCTTAATAATCCTGTCTCATCTCCCACCAGAAGAAGAATCTAGTAAGACTGATGTAGGAAACACCAATCCTAATAAATTTCAACTAATTTATCAGTAGATTGTGTATTGTATTGTATTGTATTGTATTGTATGGTGATATTATGTGGGTAGTGTATGACAATATTGTTTTTTTTACTTTAGATCTATATGGCTGTATTATTTGAGCACCATAGAATGCTTTTACCTTGGGAACAGTATGGAAGTAGGGTACCTTTAGGCAATATGTAGCGTTTTCATTTGGGTATAGTTTGGTATCATTTCAATACAGTATAGTCTTGCTAATTGAACACTGTTTGGAGGTATTAGATAGGCACTACATGACAATATATGATGCAATGTATGGCAATGTTATGTAATATATAGCATTATTACTGATATATGGTATGGCAATATTGTACAGATACATTATAGCTGTATTATTTTAGTTTTATATGGCTGTATTATTTGGGCACCATAGAGTGATTTTATTGGCGATCTATATGTCCATTTTATTATATATAGTTTTCATTTATATATCGTATATCAGTATTATTTTAGCAGACTATAGCATTATTAATTGAACACTGTTAGAGGTATTATTAGACTCTGTATCACTATAGTTAAATGGCCCTGTATTGTATAACAATATTTGATGTGTTGTATGGCAGTGTTATTTATGTAATATGTAGAAGTATTAGGATGGGTTCACATCTGCACCAGAGTCCGCCGCAGAAACCGCCAAAAATATAAAAACGAGGGAAACTCAATGGATACCCAATGGACCCCATTATAGTCTGCGTGGTCCGTGGATGTCAGTGGGTAACCGCTGTTTTAGCGGTCCGACTCTTCATCTTACAGGTTCTCCGATGCACAGATGTGAACCTAGCCTTACTGGGACATGGTATGGCAATAATTGAGCATTGACAGTATTCGGGCCCATAATACATGATGATGGCCTTTACCTCAATCAAATTGCGGAATATTTTGTGATGCAGTAACATATGGGTAAAAACACATCAAATGTGATTTAGTTTTATGACATCCTGACATCCAAAATTTTGTGTAAAAAACTGCACATAAAAAACATGAAATCCAGAAGTAAATCACCTTCTCAAATCAGCCAAACTAGAGAACTCTCTGGAAGGAGAGGAGTTTGTATAGTTTTTCCTATGGAGCATTACCTGCACGCAAGTCTCCATACACTACCTTTAAAAAAAAAAAATTTTTAGCAAACTTTAAAATAAACACCAAAATACAAGAAAAAATACCGCCTTGTGTGGTTCTGTACTCATCTCAGATACAAAACAACACAACCTGCAGAGCCGCCTCTGGATTTCTGCGCAGCTTCCTTTAATGACTCTGCATAAAAAGTGACTTACACTCCATTAAGTTCATTACAAAGACTCACAACATGCCCCAAATTTAGAGCTGTATAACAAGAGCCTAGACAGGGGGGTGTGTGACACCAAGACGATTATGCAGTAACTAATCGCACAGTTTGCAACTACTTTAATTAAAAAGCAAAATATTACAAATGTAGTCAATTGTGCGAAAATTCTGAAAAATCAGTGTTTGACTCATGTTTTATGGAAATCATGTATAGTTAAGATATAAATTAATACAGGTGCATTTCAATAAATTAGAATATCTGTTAAACGTTTATTTCTTTCAGTAATTGAATTAAAAAAAATGACCTCCTATATTTTCTAGATTCTTTACACACAGAGTGCTCTATTTCAAGTGTTTTATTTCTGTAAATGTTGATTATGGATTACAGGTAATGAAAACCCAAATCTAAGAAAATTAGAATATCGTAAAAAAGTTCAGTATTGTAAATTCAGTGTCACCTGCCAAGGTTTCCTAAGCCTTTAAATGGTCCCTCAGTCTGGTTCGGTAGGACACACAATCATGGAAGACGCTGATTATGGATTGTATTACTGAATTACTGAAATGAATGAACGAACAGGTTTCTTCTGTGGACTTTCTGCTTCCATTATACCTATAGGGAAACTGCCGGCGTTTCCGTAGGAATAAGGGTGGGTTCACACCTGCGCTTGGTGTCCGGCCGTCGCCAATCCAGTGAAAATCTCGGCGAACTGGATTGGCGTCGGATACCGACCGGTCAGCGGCGCATTGGTTAAAAACCCATTCATTTGAATGGGTTTTTAAAGCAGTGCGCAGGTGTGCGCTTACACCCTCTGCGCTGCCAATCCTTTTTTTTTCGTCGGAAACAAAGTCGGACACGCAGGACTTCGTGTCCGACGAAAAAAAAAAGGATTGGCAGCGCAGAGGGTGTAAGCGCACACTCACAAGACTGCTTTAAAAACCCATTCAAATGAATGGGTTTTTAACCAATGCGCCGCTGACCGGTCTGTATCCGACGCCAATCCAGTTCGCCGAGATTTTCACTGGATTGGCGACGGACGGACAGCAAGCGCAGGTGTGAACAAAGCATAACTGACATTCTGCGATTTCCAAAACCGCAATGGTTTTGGAAATCGCAGAATATCTGCTGCGCATATTTTTTCGCAATGTGTGGATGGGATTCACTATGCAGGGACTGTAAAATCATGGCGTTTACGCTAGGTAGGGTCCCGTCCTCAGGCTGAGGCCGCAGCCAATCTTCTATTTCTGAAAGCATTCTTACTTTGCAGCATTTTTCCATGCATACCTAAAACTTTTGCACAATACTGTATATCCCCTCAAACCCCAGGAAATATGATGCCATAGCTATCTATGCACTTGCTTAGCTTATGCTAAAATCCTTGCAAAGTATTAATCATTTATAAAATTTGCTAAAATATTTTTTCATTTCAATTTATTTTATGAAGTTATTTTTTGTATATACTCAAACTGCTTGTTCATCGGTAGCCGAGTGATAAATGTCCCGTCTTTCTAGTAAATAGGGGAATGTGTTTTTGGTATGTTGTCAGATTAATGTTGTCTGTTGCTGTCTTTGAAGTTTTGCGGGAGGCTCAGGACACAGTCGCTCTAATTTACGGCGCCCCATCAAGGTCCTCTCTAATGATTCCCAAATGCTCCATAAGTTACAGGAAGTCAAAATATGTCATAAAACCCGAACATCTCCAAAGTAAGAAAGGGGAGATAAATTTTTATTTAAAACATGTGTCGAGGATCCAAGAAAACAGCCCCTTCAGCCCCTTCAGCCTTCACCTATCGGAAATAACCGTAAAGGGACTTAATGCGGAACAAATTAATTTTTACAACATGCGGCGCAGCAACCCGTCATCACCCATTTAATTAGAACAGTCTCTGTTTGTGCAGGATCCTGGTATAGGAGATGAATATAAACTATACTCTATAGCTACAAGCTGCCAGGACATACTAGGGAGGTCCTGATCTCTGGTGTAAGGGATACAAACATTGTAATATACACCTCAGCTGCTGCAGAACATCATAAAACACACCTCAGCTGCTGCAGAACATCATAATACACACCTCAGCTGCTGCAGAACATCATAATACACACCTCAGCGTGCTGCAGAACATCATAATACACACCTCCCAGCTGCCTTTAACACCCTCAGCTGCTGCGCTCATATACACCTCAGCTGCTGCAGACATCATAATACACACCTCAGCTGCTGCAGAACATTATAATACACACCTCAGCTGCTGCAGAACATCATAAATACACGACCTCCAATGCTGCAGAACATTATAATACACACCTCAGCTGCTGCAGAACATTATAATACACACCTCAGCTGCTGCAGGACATTATAATACACACTCAGCTGCTGCAGAACATGTAATATAATACACACCTCAGCTGCTGCAGAACATTATAATACACACCTCAGCTGCTGCAGAACATCATAATACACACCTCAGCTGCTGCATAACATTATAATACACACCTCAGCTGCTGCAGAACATTATAATACACACCTCAGCTGCTGCAGAACATTATAATACACACCTCAGCTACTGCAGAACCTCATAATATACAACTCAGCTGCTGCAGAACATTATAATACACACATCAGCTGCTGCAGAGCTTCATAATACACACCTCAGCTGCTGCAGAACATCATGAAACACACCTCAGCTGCTGCAGAACATCATGAAACACACCTCAGCTGCTGCAGAACATCATAATACACACCTCAGCTGCTGCAGAACATCATAAAACACACCTCAGCTGTTGCAGAACATCATAATACACACCTCAGCTGCTGCAGAACATCATAATACACACCTCAGCTGCTGCAGAACATCATAATACACACCTCAGCTGTTGCAGAACATCATAATACACACCTCCAATGCTGCAGAACTTCATAATACACACCTCAGCTGCTGCAGAACATTATAATACACATCTCAGCTGCTGCAGAACATCATAATACACACCTCAGCTGCTGCAGAACATCATATTACACACCTTAGCTGTTGCAGAACACCTTAACCCACCCCTCTCTTGATGCAGAACATCAAAATACACACTTCAGCTGCTGCAGAACCACATAACACATGGCTCAGCTGCTTCGGAACTTCATAGCAGGTACCTAATCTGCTGCAGTACATTAGAATAAACATCTCTGCTGCTGCAGAACATCACAGTACATACCATACAGCAGTTGCCGCAGAACATTATAATGGTACCATTTAATATTCTGTATGATATACTAGAAAACTGGATTAAAAAAATCAGAATAAGGGCAATTAGAAAATAATAGCATTTGCACAATTTTCTTATGGGTTCTGTTTTTCTGCTGTACACAGTGTAGTGACATGTTACCTGTATTCTGTATGTTGATAATATTACAGAAATACCAATTTTTTTATTATGTTTTAATATCTTTACAAAAATCAAAAACATAAAAATTTTAAAAATATTTTAATCTCTGTATTCTGACACTCATAACTTCATATTTCCATGTACGGAGCTGTGTAAATCAATTTTTTTTTTTTTTGCTGGGCAAGTTGTAGTATTTATTTATACCATTTTGGGGAATGTCTGATGTTTTGATTGCTGTTTATTCATTAAAATTTTTGGGGGAGGCGAAATGGCAACAAAAAGTGACAATTTTGCGATCTTGATTTTTTTCCTACTATGGCATTCACTGTATGGGATAAATATATTTCTATGTTTAGAGTTCAGGAATTTTTTTTACCTTTATTTTAAGACCACCTAGGGGACCTTAAACCCTAGGGGGTCTGATCACCCATACCATATATTGCAATACTAATGCTTTGCAGTATATTGTAAAATCCATTGACTTCTATTAGATGCGCAGTAATAACAGGCCTGGGAACTAGAGATGAGCAAATGGAAGCAACGAAGTGGATCCTAATTTCAGGAAACATTCGATTCGCATCAAATCTGAATTTCCTCACGCTTCACGTTAACGGATCACATTTTTTTTAAAAAATGGCTGCTGTACATGTTAGGACATGGAGACAGGAACTCTGGGAACACGGGATCACCCACAATGCTATGCGTGCAGCCAATCAGCAGCCAGCTCTGTGATGTCACAGCCCTCTAACCCCTTTGTGAGCGCCCACGGCATGTTTGACCGCTGTATCCAAGGTGTTAAAACCCCCGATCAGTTATGGAGTAGGGTGTTAGGTGTCAGTTACAGCTAACACCCTGCTCCATAACCGATCGGGGGTTTTAACAACTTGGATGCCGCGGTCAAACATGTCTGTGGCATCCAAGGGGTTCCGCCATTTTGCGTCCACCCCGGCTCTCTGCAGACAGGAAATAGCTGGGGGTTTTTTTAACGTGATTTGCTACGATTTAATTCAGATCGAATAGAATCGTATCGGAAAATTCGGCGAAGTTGCCGAATCGAATTTTTGAAAACTTTGCTCATCTCTAGTGAGAGCCTTAATAGGCTCCCAGCTGATATGATAATGGATCACAAGCCCCAGATCTCGCTCTGGAGAACGGTGATCCTTGTTAATATGGCGGTGCCTGTGCGCCACTGCCTTACAGATGCCTCAATTACATTTGACTGAGGCATTTGGATGGAAGAATGCCCTTAGTCAAATAGTATCAGTGGTGACCTGGAAACTATGGCACTTCTTCAGCGCCTGAATTGGCACCATGTTTAAAGTCTCACCATCTATCATATATCTGCGTCATGCATAAAGTCCTTATATCCGGGGATTTCGCAGAGCTTTCCCATAATGTGAAAGTAGCTTTACTTTTTCTCTTGACTCCACAAACAGTATTCTAAGATGGCCAACTTTATTTTTTTTTTTTATCTTTCCTGATACTCTGCAGGGAGATGACTACATTATCTATGTCTATATGAAATGCAACCTGTCAAGAGTATCAGAGAATGTTGTGATATTGACATTGTATCATAAAAAGTTGGATTCCTTAAAGTGTAGCTTACCTTTAAACAAATTTGAGTTACTGACCTATACTGATGCGAATGAAGCACTCTAGTTGTTATAGAAAGCTTCTATTTAGCTCCAGCGTTCTACTAAACCTGTGTTTATCCTGCTATATACCTCTCCCTCTGCTCACTTCTCCCCTTTATCCTCTCCATAGACATCTATAGACATGTAATCTGAGTCATGTGAGAAGTTTCAGACTGATTGTCAGTTTAGTGGGGTGGGAAGGAAAACAGCCTCATAAGATACATTACAAAGTTTCTTATATTCGCCATAACTATTAATTTATGCAAAGTTTAGAAAAAGGTATTGACCATTTAACAAAACTTGCAGAAAGGTAAGAGTGGACATATCAGAATATCTCAGAGCAAGATTATACCTAACTATATGCATAATACATAAATATACTGAAAGAGACGTTTCATCGTACATAAAGCACACATATAAAGTTTTCTGTCAGTCGGGCCTCACTCTTTCAGAACTCATTTCCTATCTGTAGCAGAAATATTTATGAAACTATTTATAGACGATGCATAATATTTTTTGGTTTCTTTACAAAGTTCTGGAAAATGTAATAAAACAAGCATTAATCCAAAGCACACATATTAGTCAATGTCTTCAAAACATCCATAATAGTCAAAGGACCTCAGTGTGACATACAACAGACCCATACGTTGTACAACCCCAATTCCAAAATAGTTGAGACACTGTGTAAAATGCAAAGAAAACAAGAATACAATGATGTGGAAATCTCACATAACCATGTTTTATTTACAATAAAACATAGAACATATATTGGAAGGTGAAAGTTACGTAATAGAACATAGAATACGTATCAGATGGTAAAAGTTACATAAAAGAACAAAGAACTCAGGTCCTCGGGCCTCTTTTATGACGTTACTGTAGCATGACAACGCTGGTGTAACGTCTCTGCCTGTTCGGGTCTCTGCACCACCTTCCGCCCGCTCGCGGCGGCGCAGGAGACGTGCTCAGTTTGACTCCTCTTTTAAGATTCTTGTTGCTCAGTATGAACAATGTCCTAGACTATGTAATTGATTTTCTGCCACACCCGTCTACTTCACCTTGGTTTTCCTCTGCTCCACTAATAGTTAATTTTGCCTTGCCTGTGTGATTGACAGCCTTTCCTCCTATCAAGTCTGGGGCGGGTTCTGTCTTTCTATTTATTCTTTGCTCACATTGACATTGGCGCTGGTTATTGCTTCTTGCGTTCTGGCTATTATTCCTTGCTGTTTTGTTACCTGTATTCCTATTCCTCACCTCTGACCTCTGGCCTTTCCGTGTGACTATTCTCTTGGATTGTGATTCTGTACTGCATTGCTCGTCTGTTACCGAACCCTTGGCTTGCTGAGCTCCCTTTTTGTCGTTTGTTCTGTCTGTGTTGTCACTTTACTCAGTAGAGGGCCCGTCTTCAGGTTGTCCTTTTACTGTTTAGGGTAAACTGAGGCAATAGGAAGGGACAGTGGCTGGGGTGAGACTAGGGCTCACCTGTCTCTGTGCTTCCTCCCAGTCCCCTGCAGTAGTGTGAGGGTATTGCTACGTCTGGCAAGACCCTAACAGCTGGTGTGACCTGAAGACTGACGCTGGAGCTGACGAGAAGTGAGTAATACTTTTTTATGTTTAATCCCCTCCTCTGGGCATCTGCTCATTCTACTCTGGGGTCTGAAGAGACCCCAGAATATAAGAATAGCAGTTTCGTTGCAAGGTTCCTACAAGGTTTGTCCAAAATGCAGTGAAGGAAATAAGTATTTGATCCCTTGCTGATTTTGTACGATTGCCCACGGACAAAGACATGAACAGTCTTTAATTTTAAGTGTAGGTTAATTTTAACAGTGAGAGATAGAATATCATGAGTAAAATCCAGAAAATCACATTGTATACATTTTATAAATGTATTTGCATTTTGCAGAGAGAAATAAGTATTTGATCCTTCTGGCAAACAAGACTTAATACTTGGTGGCAAAACCCTTGTTGGCAAGCACAGCAGTCAGACTTTTTTTGTAGTTGATGATGAGGTTTGCGCACTACAGGAGGAATTTTGGTCCTCTCCTCTTTGCAGATCATCTCTAAATCATTAAGATTTTGAGGCTGTCACTTGGCAACTCGGAGCTTCAGCTCCCTCCATAAGTTTTCTATGGGATTAAGGTCTGGAGACTGGCTAGGCCACTCCATGACCTGAATGTGCTTCTTTTTGAGCCAATCCTTTGTTGCCTTGACAGTATGTTTTGGGTCATTGTCCTGCTGGAAGACCCAGACACGACCCATTTTTAATGTCCTGGCAGACGGAAGGAGGTTGTCACTCAGGATTTTACAGTACATGGCTCCATCCATTCTCCCATTGATGCGGTAAACTAGTCCTGTGCCCTTAGCAGAGAAACACCCCCAAAACATAATGTTTCCACCTCCATGCTTGACAATGGGGACGGTGTTCTTTGGGTCATATGCAGTATTTTTCTTCCTCCAAACACGGTGAGTTGAGTTAATGTCAAGGAGCTCAATTTTTGTCTCCTCTGACCACAGCACCTTCTCCCATTCACTCGCAGAATCATCCAGGTGTTCATTGGCAAACTTCAGATGGGCCTGCACATGGGCCTTCTTGAGCAGGGGGACCTTGCAGGCACTGCAGGATTTTAATCCATTATGGTGTAATGTGTTACCAATGGTTTTCTTGGTGACTGTGGTCCCAGCTGCCTTGAGATCATTAACAAGTTCCCCCCGTGTAGTTTTAGGCTGATCTCTCACCTTCCTCATGATCAAGGATACTCCACGAGGTGAGATTTTGCATGGAGCCTCAGATCGATGTCGATTGACAGTCATTTTGAATTTCTTCCATTTTCTTACTATTGCACCAACAGTTGTCTCCTTCTCACCCAGCGTCTTACTTATGGTTTTGTAGCCCATTCCAGCCTTGTGCAGGTCTTTGATCTTGTCCCTGACATCCTTAGAAAGCTCTTTGTTCTTACCCATGTTGTAGAGGTTAGAGTCTGACTGATTCATTGAGTCTGTGGACCGGAGTCTTTTATACAGGTGACAATATAAGAGAACTGTCTTTAGTGCAGGTGACGAGTTGATTAGGAGCGTCTAACTGGTCTGTAGGAGCCAGAACTCTTAGTGGTTGGTAGGGGATCAAATACTTATTTCTCTCTGCAAAATGCAAATACATTTATAAAATTTATACAATGTGATTTTCTGGATTTTATTTTTGATATTCTATCTCTCACTGTTAAAATTAACCTACCCTTAAAATTATAAACCGTGGTCATGTCTTTGTCAGTGGGCAAACTTACAAAATCAGCAAGGGATCAAATACTTATTTCCTTCACTGTATACTCTAAGTGCAGTGGCCCTGTTGACCGATCCCCACTTCTGCCCATGGCCAACTCCACTTCTCTCTTTTGCCTCCAGAAGGTCCTGTGCGGGGCAATGAATGGTGTCAGTGATGTGATGTAGGATGCACAGCGTCCCCTGGAGGGCTGAAGGGGTATCAGGGGCAGCCATAGGCAGAAGTGGGGGTTGGTAAGTAAATGGCAGATTTTACCTGCTGGAGTAATCCAGAAGGTAACGGCCTATTAAAAAGAAGTGGGCCCACCATTGACATTACTGACATAATAGGACATAGAGATACTAGAACACACCAGAATGCATGCGTGGTACAACACACATTGCTCAGCCCCTGAGCTAAGGGCAGAGCAGGAATAAATAGAATGAGGCAGCCGGGGATTCGCTCAGGAAAGGCCCACAGGTGAGCATGTTAGACTCTCAAGTTGCTGAGAGTGGGAGCACCACCCTATGGACTGTACCAGAAACAGCAGCAGGAGAAAACCGCATAGTGTGAACCAGAGATAAACCCATGACTGTGTTTGCTAAGAGAGCACAACAACAGGCGCAGACCACTACACTCTGCTATAGTACGCTTTATCCAGACATCTTTAAAAAAGGACAAATACCTACATAATGTGACATTTGGCTAACTCTATGAAAAAGCTTCCATTCATAGACACTATACTATACCAGCAGGGCCCCCCAGCCTTATAGAACATGGAGTAGCCCCCCATGTGGCATATGGAATAGCTTCACTGTAATGTTGAGGACACATGCCTGCATAACATTAGGGTGAGGGTCATACCATGAAAAGCTGAACTGGAGCTTGCAACTATAAAGGCACTACCAGACACAGACATGCCTAGAGGGGAATCGGTGAAGTCCATGCTGGGTTCTTGAGACAGGGTACACCCCCAGCCCCACACCTCCTGCACAAGCAGGTACACAGCATAGTACACCCACTGTATACAGAGCAGAGCTGGGCATCTCAACCTATAGAATATGTCCATTACAAACCACATAGTTTATTATTACATAGACAACTAATAAACTTTGTGAACCCTTTGAAACATATAGAATTTGGACCTAAACTTTAGCAAAGTGTAAAACATTGAGACTGGAATGGAAATATTAATAATGTAGTGTAGGCAAAAGGTGAACATATCACTGCATAACAAGGTATCTCAAGGCAAGTGCTGTAGGTAAGGGTGATAACCCTTGTGGGACCTACAGTATAATGGAAGCCATACTAGTCACCTAGGTTTCCAAGTGACATGTATAAATTAAAAAATAGCAGAGTGTAATTTTAACAGCTTGACAGAAGTGACACAAATAACAACTTGTTTTTAAGAAATAGAAAAAAATAGAAACATGTAACTATTGAAAGGTATTATTGTATTTCAGATTTTTAATAATAAAAATAATAATTATTATTGTTATTAGCTAAATATTGATTACATACTATATATAATTTTTAGTATTATATTATTGTTATTTAAAATATTGACTACATTTAGTATTGTTGTTATAATATTATGATTATTATTGTAATATTATTATTATTTAAACTATTGATCACATTTATTATTATTATTATTATTATTAATATTAATATTTTTAAATTCATTCATTTATTATTCTGATTTTTTTTTTTTTTTTTTTTAAGGGAGTCTAAACCATGAACATGGATTTCAGCACATGGCTAACTATACTGGCAGCCGGTCAAATGTGTCATGTTGTAATAGGACCATATTTACTTGCCCTTCATACCACATATTTTCCTATGAATTTAGGGTTTTTTGTTACAGCTGAAACATGTTTGCTATTGACTTTGCAAAAAAAAAAGACAAAAATTACAATATTTGAAGGCACTTTTTTTAACGATTGACCCAAATGAATTGCATAACTGATGCAAGCAAGAAAACCCCTTCTAAACCCCTTCTATGCCGTTATAAGGGCTGTTAATGATATATTGAACATAACTTACTTGTGTCAATTTGCAATTCTGCTGCTGAGAATAATCAACTTTTAATCGATATGCAAGTGAGCAAAAAAGTGAATATTTCCCACCCCAGCACGACAGAAATGTCATGCTGCAGCATGCATAGGCTGCACCTTGGGAACCACGCGAAGCCCTGCTAACAGCACCACCTATAGGTGCCGCAATGTTCTACATGTGGGGGAATCACCGCATTGCCTCCATTTCCGAACATGCTACAATTCAAAATGGCACTATGACTCAGCAGTGGTATAACAAGACATAAGCTTAATACAGTAATACAGTATTACAGCGCAAACACATGAGTCAGCATCACCGAACCAACTATATACTCAACAAGCACTAAAATATTACAACGTACAGAATAAAAGTACGGTCACCCTCAGATATGTGGGTCACATGGCCATGCTGTCGCTCAGTCATGCTCTACAGACCTCCTGATCTGCAGCAAGGCCATGTGACCAACAAATATGATGTCACTTCCTGAGAAGAGGAAGTGGATCTCTTTCTGAAGGAAATCAGCCATGTTTTCTAATCCTAGATAACCACTTTAAGGTACAATAGTGGAACGGGGTAGCTGCCATCACCTTGCACTGTCAATCTTTACTTTAGGGGGTGATAGTAGGTGGTGATCACAAGATGGGTGCTTTGGCAGATGTAGCCACACCCTGGGTGCACCTAACAGTTAACTTTCATGTGGATTAAAAGGTGGATTTATGGGCAGCAAATTTACACTTTCATACTTATTATAAGGCTAGGTTCACATCTGTGACAGAGTCTCTGTTGGAGAGTCCGCCTAAAAATCGGTCCTGCATAGAGGACTTTTTTCTCCTCCGTTTTCAGTTTTATAGTCAAAGGGGTCCGCCGGGCTCCCTGTGTAACCGCTGTTTTAGAGGTCTGCCTCTGATGGACTATAACAACAGAGAGGCATCGCTAGTGTGAACCTAGCATAAAAGGTATGTTCAATATGCCATTAACTGCCTCTACAACAGCATGGAAGGGGGTTACAAGTGATTTTAGTGGTGGTAGACTTACTTTAAATTTGTAAAAATAAATAAATTAATTAAAAAAAAAAAAAAAAAAAAGCAAACAAAAAACAAGCATCAGAACGGTGTTTGGAGACACCGGAACACAGGTGAGTGGTTTTTTTTTCTTTTTTCACCTTCACCTTCACCTAATATCAAAAAATATCCTGGTCAACCCTTTCAATGAAATCAATGAGAGAAATAAAAAAAAAAAAAAATACCAATATATTTGAATTTTTAGAAGATCCATCATATTTTTCTTTTAAAAAAATAAAACATTTTTAAATAAAAAAAAAACCAAAACAATTATTTTTATTTTATTTTTATTCTGTATATTATTTTTCTTGCTTGCATCAGTTATGCAATTCGTTTGGGTCGGTCGTGAAAAAAAGTGCCTTCCAATATTGTAATTTTTGGCTTTTTTTTTGCAAAGTCAATAGAAAACATGTTTCAGCTGTAACAAAAAACCTTAAATTCATAGGAAAATATGTGGTATGAAGGGCAAGTAAATATGGTCCTATTACAACATGACACATTTGACCGGCTGCCAGTATAGTTAGCCGTGTGCTGAAATCCAGGCAGTGTTGTTGAGTGGCATGGTGTAGAAGATGTTTCCTGAAGCTGTGATAATCCCCCTCCCCACAGCGCTCTATTACATATGCAGACACTCTTTCCGCAATACCTCGGAGAACATAAGCTATTTTTAATGTATTTTCTTCCCTCAAAATATCAGACACTTACGGATACATTTATTAAAGAAGTGGCACATTTTAGAATTTACAAGCCTCGCACTCTTTTGTTTTATTATTTATTTTTTTCTTTTATAGTTTTCTAGAAAAATGACTTGAATTAGGAGCGTAATAATCTTGTAAATTGTGCAGATATGAAGCCGAACACTGCTGAAAATCAAATCAACTGCTGGAGTTTGATAGAATTTCAACGGAGAACATTTCTGTCAGTCAAAATTGGCAACAAGATGAGCCATGTCTAGGAGGCTTTGATTTTTTGTTTAAGATTAAATTTTTGCATATTATATCAGCGGAGAAAACATTGTATCCAAGCTTAAAGAGGTTCTCCAGGGCGGATTTCTATACGCAATTGTAAAGATGTTCAGACGAAGTAATCCCCTGGTTCTGTCTGAACTTGTTCAGGTAGAACCAGAAGGGAAATTATTATACTCTGGGATCTCTTCAGACCCCAGAGTATAATAGGTGGAGGCCCAGGGGAGATGGCAAAAAAAAAAAATATATACATATATATACTTCCATTCTGTTACCTCTTTTGGGCCTCCTCACGGTATCCAGCGCTCTGTGTCTTCCTCATTGGCATCTGATGCACTTCTATGGCATCATGCGGTGTCATGCAACATTCTGTCACACCACGGGGAGGCCCAAAAGAGGTAATGGAAGGCGAGTAATTTTTTTTTTATTTTGTCACCTTCCCTAGGCCTTCACCTATTATACTCTGGGGTCTGAAGATACCCCAGAGTATAATATTTTGCCAAAATGCATGTTGCGGCCAATCCCAAATAGTTCTATTTAGTTAGAAACCAAACAATTTGGAATATTTGAGTCCAATCCAGTTCGCCCATCACTACTCCCTTCCCCTGGGTTCTATTGCAGAAATGCCACAGGTTTCTGGACTGGTTCCAAAGTTGCATGATCAGACCCAGCACCTGCCCCTGAGTTACTTACTGAGTTCCCACCTTTCCCGTATTCAGGGTCAACTTCAGGTTTGTGAAGGCCCTAGGGTGGCTGAGTTTCAGTGGACCGATGTGCAGCCACCTGAAATTCTGCAGTTTGCTGCGATGCACCTGTTGGAATCCGTAGCTTGCTACCTCTGCATGTGGACAAGAATTGTAGAAATCCCAGCTATAGTGTTGCTGTTGCTGTATATGGGATCAAGTTAGGTGCTGTCAAGGTTATTCCCATCTCATGGCATATCACTAGGTCAGATGAAGAACCTAAACCAACCCTCAGAAAAATTTCCTTGCATAGTGGTGCTCCCACTACTGGTAGCGAAGGGAGCTGCAGCATGACTCTGACCATGCTGCAGTTTCCTAAACAGTGAATAGCAGGGAGCACAACTGGAAGTGCCACATTCCCTTAATTCCCCCAGATTTTGGACCACTACATCATAAAATGTAGACCTAATCCTAGTGATATGCCATCACTTAATACAATGGGAAGGATTAAGTATTTATATGTTACATAGTATGGTTGACGAAAGACATTAACCATTAAGATAAAGCAGGGAATGGGAGAGGGCAACACGGATGAATGTGCTAAAGGTAATGGGACAGATTTACAAAATTATCCAAAATATGCCCGAATTTTGGTTTAATTTGTGCATAAAGTGGTCTGTATGATTCATTATGTGTTTGAGACACTTTTTTGGTTTGTCCAAAAGGGGAACGATTTATTGGGGAAGAGGTGTGGCTAGTTGGAAGAGGGGTCGTGACTTCAGATCTTCCAATGTGGACCAGAAGCGCCTAAAAGGAGGTAGAAACTCAGACCCAACAGGCTAAAAGTGCACTAGATTTATCATTCAGTATCAGCCATTGTAATAAATCTGGAACATTGTAATTTCTTTATCCAATTTGAATATTTTATTTGTGAGCTTTTGTATTTATTTATTTGGAACATACAAGACTTACTAATGTTATAGGAATGCTATTACAGATAACATATTTCACATAATATTCTTAGTGTCTTCCCTAGTGTACAAAATTCTTTTCGACAGAATATTTTTGGATTGATGACAAAATATTTTGGTGTATAAGGAATAGAAATCACCTAATATGGTAGAGTAAAAGTTTATTAATTCACTAATCCAGTAGCAGAGAAATTTTAATAATCCATCACTGGACAAAAATAGCCCTAAAAAAAAAAATCTGAAAAGATATATTTATCTAAAAATTATTATTATTATTATTATTATTATTATTATTATTATTATTATTCAAGTCCTTACAGTTATAGCAATTCCAAATTTACATATACAATTTAGATTATTTTATGTTAACATGTGCACAACAACAAAAATAATAATCCAGCACTGGATAAAAATATCCCTTAAAAAAAATCTGAAAAGATGCATTTACCTTATTATTATTATTATTATTATTATTATTATTATTATTATTATTATTATTATTATTATTAACAATGATAATAATAATATGATTAATAATAATAATTATAATAATAACATTCAGGTCATTACAATCATAGCAATCCCAAATTTACATATACAATTTAGATTATTTTATGTTTACATGTGCACAACAAAAATAATTTGTTTTTGTGTCTCCTCATTCCAAGCGCCATAACATTTTTATTTGTCCATTGACGGAACAAGATTTTTTTTTTTTTTTTTTGGGGACAAGCTTTGGTTTTTATTGGTCCTATTTCGGACATATAGAACTTTTGGAACGCTTTTTTTCCAATTTTTGGGAGACAAAATTAACAAAAAACTGATTTTTTTTTTTTTTTTATTGTAGTCTCCATATGGAATACATTATGTAATCATTTTATAGTTTAGGATGCTCTGAACACAGTGATACAAAATATGTGTCTTTTTTATTTTTATTTTTTTAACCATAAAAGATTAAAAATAAAAAATATTCCTTTATTCCTTTCTTTTAAACCTTTAGTCCCACTATGAAACTTGACCTTGCAATCACGTCTTGAAAAAAAACAGTATAAAAAACTGTCATTATGCAAAAAAAACCACATTTACATTTTTTTGCTAAAACCTGAATACCCCTGTCATGATTTTTGCAAGTGATCTCATCCCTCGTACTCCATTAATATGTCAGATAATAATCTGAGATTCCCCATGAAAGTACCGAACAATACAAGCTACTTTTCAATTAACATCGCCTCCTGCTGGTATAATAAAATTTCAGTTTTTAATTGTTTCACATCACTTGACCAGACAATGGCGGCAGCGATTAAAGTTACAGACTGTCAATGTGTAGATATGGAGTGAGACCTGACCCGGGTTCACAGCTGCTTGAGTCTCTGATAAGATATAATGTATTTTAGGAGCTGCTGTAGAACAAGGTATATGCATATACAAGTGATGGGATAAATAACCCCCCCCCCATGGTATCAAAGTTGTATTCACATTACCCAGGATTCACCCTGTCCTGTTCACATACAGCGATGCACAATAGGTTGGTGCTATAGATATACAGTATATATATATATATTACACCTGCCATAAACTAGGTCGAATACATTAATGGTAAGCAGCTGCTGTGTAGGATCAGATCCCATATTATCACACATGTAGAGATGAAGTGCTGGAGGCGTCCCTCCAGCGTTTCCTGTGCCGGCAGCCATTGACAGGAGATGGTGGCCAGACCGAGCTCTAGGATTGTAGGTTGCCAAGTCTTATCTATTCCCCCCATTTTTTTTTATAACTAAAATGTATTTGTTGTAAAATGAAAAGTTCTGCTACTTTCTCAAATACTTTGTGTTTTCATTTGTCACCATTGTCAAGATCTATGCCGGTTGTCAGTGAATGGGTATATTCTCACAGGCGAATGTTTATTACGAGTGTATCCAGTCCCAGACAATGCTTTGTGAACTAAACAGCCAGGACTGTAGATGGATACATTGTAGCAAACCATCAGTATCAGGGTTTTTACCCCAAAGAAAATAAGAAAATAAGGTCCTTTGACTGGGCCCTTGGAAAGTAATGCAGTTGCGGCATTTTTTTGAGCAGATTGTCATCTCTACCGGCTAGCGGTCAGAGATCACTGCTGGAAGAGTTATGTGTTGGTGAGATTAGGCCAAGGCATGCTCTGTCTCGACTGTATGTGTGTATGTGTATGTTACCTCACCCACCACCTACTACAATGGGAGTGTGATTTATATTTATCTTTAAGGCCAACGTGGAAACGCAGCTTTTTTTTTTGCAGAGTTTCTTGAGTCAAAGCCAGGAGTGGAATGAGCATAAGGTAGAAGTATAAGAGCTTCCTATATACTGTATCTCCCATTCCATTTGTAGCCATTCTTGGCTTTGGCTCAAAAAAACTCAGCAAAATCTGCAACAAAAAAAGCTGCGTTACTGAAACGTGGGGCCTCAGCCTAAGGCCTATGTGGGGCCCCACGTAGCGTAAACGCCATGATTTTGCTGCGGTGTTTTACAGTACCTGCAAAATGGATTGAATTCTGGCTAATCCCATCCACATACAGTATTAAAGAAGAAAATCCGCAGCGGATATACTGCAATTTCAAAAACCATTACGTTTTTGTAAATCACAGCTTGTCAATTATACCTACGGAAATACTGGCGTTTTCTGTATAGGTATAGTTGGAGTAGAAAGTCCGCAGAGGAAAACTGTGCGGACTTTCTGTGAAAAGCGCTGCGGGAAAAACCGTGATACGTTTCTGCCATATTTTTTCCTGCATTGCTTTTTGGCTGCAGCTCGCTACGTGGGGACTTAACCTAAATGATACTCAACATAGGAACATTTCCACTTTGGTCCATCGCCTTTAGGTCTTTCATATCAGGAAACAAATTTTAAGATACTTTCACTTGGTTTATCATAAGATAAGAGATGTGGAGATGTGGTAGAGAGGTGGGCAGTATCATATATTTTTGGTTGTGCCCACTGCTTGGCCCGTTTACGGACAGGATTAGAGATCCAGTGTGTAAAATTACAGAGACCACAGTCAGTCTCTCTCCAGCCCTGTTTTTGCTTAACCACAGCGATCTGCCTATTACAAAATACAGGCGCATCTCAATAAATTAGAATATCATTGAAATGTTTATTTATTTCAGTAATTAAATTAAAGTGTCCTCCTATATTTTCTAGATTCCTTACACACAGAGTGTTCTATTTCAAGTGTTTTATTTCTGTAAATGTTGATTATGGATTACAGGTAATGAAAACCCAAATCTAAGAAAATTAGAATATTGTAAAAAAAGTTCAGTATTGTAAATTCAGTGTCACCTGCCAAGGTTTCCTAAGCCTTTAAATGGTCCCTCAGTCTGGTTCAGTAGGACACACAATCATGGAAGACGCTGATTATGGATTGTATTACTGAATTACTGAAATGAATGAACGTTTCAAAGATATTCTAATTTATTGAGATGCCCCTGTATATGGCAGCTAGACAATGTATATCTTTGAGTTGGAAAAACGTGGGGCCTCAGCCTAAGGCCTATGTGGAGCCCCACGTAGCGTAAACGGGTAGTCAGAGTCAATGATATTATGATAATGGAGAGTCTGACCACCTATAGAAAATATAATCAGGATAAATATATTAGCATCTGACAACCATGGAGGAATCTTCAACAATCTGATATTTATAAGTCCTTACTGAGAGAGGATTAGGACTGAGGTCACCATTTTAGTTTTAATTGTATACCTGTGTATATATAATGTATGCATATTGAGATGATGGTCTTTGAGATATGAGGTATACTGATATTTATCTTCGTATTGGTTTATTTCTCTTTTTTATGCCTATATTATTATTTTTGCTGTTTTTATGTTTGAATTTGTAAAGTAAGTAGTACTAAATAAAAAAAAGGCCCTATTCACATGGTGGAATTTGGAGGGGAATTTAAGGTGTTCTTCCGCCTTAATCCAGTTCCGTGTAACCCACGGTGGAAAGCAGAAGCAGAGCCATCACAGATTTTCTCACTGTTTAGCCTGAAGCTAAAGCCCCACGTAGTGGGCCACACCCAAAAAACGATGCAGAAAGAACCGCAGCAGAACACATTGGGTTTTTTATCACAGCGCTTTTCACAGAAAGTCCACAGAGTTTTCCTCTGCGGACTTTCTGCTTCTATTATACCTATACGGAAACCGCCGGAGTTTCCGTAGGTATAATTGAAATGCTACAATTTCCAAAAACATGATCGTATTTGAAATTTCTGCATTTCCGCTGCAGATTTTTTTGCAATGTGTGGATGAGATTAGCCAGAATCCCCTCCACTTTACAGGTACTGCAATACACAGTGTTTGCAGTGGCATTTCCACCTTGGCCAAAACGCAGTATATTCGCAATGTGGGGCCCCTGCCTTAGACACAATGTGGCTTATCAGTTGTAGTCTTGCACTGTAAGAGTGAAATCGCACAAGACGCTTCTTTTTTTTAAAGGTCCTGAAAAAAAGAAGTGCCCTGGACTTCCTCCCTTAAAAAAAAATTTTCAGCAGGAAATTCAGCAGAATCTGCCTCAAAATCAGCTGTAAATTCATTTATGTGAACGAACCCTTTGGCTAGATTCACATGGAGGAATCCACCTCAAACTCAGCCGCTATTCTATCATTTTATTTTGCATTTTGTTTTTACGGTGTTCTCTCTGCATTATAAATAACATGGAAGCTTTGTCCGGTGGGTCATTACAATTACAGCGATGGTTTTATTACATTTTGTCCCTTTTACTAAATAAAACATCATTTTTCAAAAATAAATGATTTTTCTGGGGTCACCGTATTCTGACATCTGTAACTTTTTTACTGTTTTGTTGAGCAATGTCAGGGCAAGTTGTAGTTTTTATTGGTACCAATTTTTGGTATGTACAATTTTTTGATCTCTTTTTATTACTATTTTTGAGGCAATTTTTTTTTTTTTTTTTTTTACTGCGATCACCGTATGGGATAAATAAGCTATTTTTGGATAGCATGGAGTTATAAACACAGGGGGATACCAAACATGTTCAACATGTCTACTTTATTTGTTTACATTATTATTTTTTTAAATTCTAAAGTTTTTTATTTTTATTTACTTTGAATACTTTTCAAAAACTTATATATATCTATATATATATATAAGAGAGAGAGAGAGAGAGAGAGAGAGAGAGAGAGAGAGTTTTACTATCCCACAAGGGGACTAGACCATGCCATCTCCCCATGCAATGTACTCCAATACTTCTTAAGGAAAGGCAATAAGGAAAGGCAGTCCGGAGTCCATTGATTGGCCCCCCCTGGCTGCCAGACCTCGATCTCACCCCCTATCCACCCAGATCGCTATTGATCATGGCATCTGAGGGGTTAAGCCACCGGAGTCGGAAATACGTACTATTACGACACTGAATGTTAATTATGTTTTTATTTTTTATTTATTTTATATATCTTTCGAAAATATTTTTGTTATTTATTTAATTTAAATACTTTTTCAAAAACTTTTTATTTTATTTTATTTTTTATAGAGTTTTACTGTTCCACAAGGGGACAAGTCCATGCCATCTCTTGATCACCAGTGCAATGTACTCCAATACTTCTTGGCAATAAGAAAAGGCTGTCCGAAGTCCATTGATTGGCCCCCCTGGCTGCCAGATCTCGATCTTACCCCCTATCCGCCCAGATCGCTATTGATCATGACATCTGAGGGGTTAAGCCACTGGAGTCGGAAATACGTACTATTACGACACTGAATGTTAATTATGTTATTTATTATTTATTATTTTAAATACTTTTCAAAAACTTTTTATTTATTTATTTATTTATTTTAAATACTTTTTCAAAAACTTTTTTTTATTTATTTTTTTTTTATTTTATTTTTTATAGAGTTTTACTGTTCCACAAGGGGACAAATCCATGCCATCTCTTGATCACCAGTGCAATGTACTCCAATACTTCTTGGCAATAAGAAAAGGCTGACCGAAGTTCATTGATTGGCCCCCTGGCTGCCAGACCTCGATCTCGCCCCCTATCCACCCAGATGCCATGATCGCTATCGATCCTGGCATCTGAGGGTTTAAGCCGCCGGAGTCGGAAATACGTACTATAACAACACTGATTTTTAATTATATAGTCAGCACAATGTAAGGGAAAGGGTTAATATAAAAAGTTATGGATGTCAGAATTTAATGGACAAAATGAAAATGACCTGCTGAGAGTATCCGAGGACTGGAAACACTGGTTTACAATACACTATGAGCCGTGATAGGTCCCTGCATTGGTAAGTGCTGTGTTAATACACTGCAGTAGCTTTTCAGACTGCGCGTCTATACGACGTCCTAATTGGAAAGGTGACAGGTTCACTTTAAAGCCAAGTAATTTATTTCGGAGGTGACTTTGCTGCCACTGTCAGTGTCCTTCTGGCCGGATCTGAAATGCATGTGTCTTCCTCTGCAAACACCTGCGTGGTGAACACGTGTTATTATCTCCTGTAGCATGATAAAATATGACATGTTGTGCTGGTTAGGAAAGACAAAACCAATTAGCTTCAGTTCATGGTCATCTCACATAACAAATGTGATATGACAATTTTTATATTACCATGTGAGGCACCATTTGCAGCTTCTATTAACTTGTATTAATATGCATCACAAAAGGATGGAGCCCGTGCGGCGGTTCATTTAGGTGTTATCATACCATAATGCATTGTTATGAGGATGGAGAGCCATAAGTAAGTACCTCTGTATGATTACAAAACGACAGCTGGGCTGTGAAACGCATTAACCTCTTCTGGAGAAATGCACTTAGCTGCTGACAGTACACTTTACCAGGAACCCTCGCTCCGGCAGGTACAAAAGACGCATATTTTATGGAAAGTCTATGGGTTTGTGCGCGCCTTAGTGAAGGCTGCAGCAGAATATTCAGATGGGAAAGATGACGGCGCCGTAGGGTCCTTCAGCGCTGCATGCGCAAAGTGACTAGATGACACAAGATACCGGGAAAATGGTACAGAAAACTTCTTTATTATGACATGGAAAGTGCAGAATTATAAGGCTTTCAGGATTGTTAGGTGCTGGATTTAAGGGGTTATCCAGGAATCAGTGGAAACTCAGGGATGACCGGGATGGAAGTAAAACAAAAAAAAGGCCCATACTCACCTACCATCGCTCCATTGTACAGTCTCCATTCCCTTTCTCTCTTGTGACCGGAAGTGGAGAGGCTCACATGACCACTGAGACCAATCAGTGGTGTGGAACCAGTGACGTATCTGAACGAAATCACATACCCTCACCAGCGACCGTTGAGGCCAATCAGATGTGGCAAAATCGAAATTAGAGAAAACTTTTGGGCATCTGGGTGGTTAGAGCATCTTACTGGACCATCTCACATAACCACTGAGACCACAGAGCAGTTGCAATCCTATGGAGAACATACAAACTTCTTACAGATGTTGTCCTTGGTCGGATTCAAACCTAAGAATCCAGCTAACCACTGAGCCACCATGCTGCCTGGATAAGATGCAAAATAGCAGTTAGACAATACAAAAGTAAACTTTCTGTATTGTGACATCATTGAGGCAGTCACAAACACAAAATTATAAGACTTTCACGATTGTTGGGTGCTGGTTTAAAGGGTACCTGAGTTATAGTCAAAAGATGAAATATGGACAATCTTTTCTCTGGCTGTATAACCCTTCATACATGATATCCTATCAGGTTTTCCGTTGCTAATAGATCCATTATGGCTGCAGCATTTTGCATTTTTCTCTGAGGCAGGAGGCGTGTATGTTAAGGAGCAGTCTGCCTCTTCCCCATCCATTATTACTAGTACTGGTTTTATATGTATTTGGTCCAGAAGTAATTGTAAAATAGCAATCAAATACCTAAGAAAAATCCAAGTGACTATACTATAGGAGATCCAGGCACCCTATACTACAAATTCAGGTGTTGATGCAGCTGAAAAAATCCCTGAGGCAGAGAAAGAGAAAGATGAGCACAGTCATGAAAGCTACTCACTGTCTAAGACCAACATTCCATTAGTAATAACTCAAGCAGCTAGTCAGAAGTAGATAAAAGTACCTTATACGCACTCTGAGCTGTGAGAAGCTGCAGACTCTTCTCTTAGCAATGTACAGACAGGGAAAGTTCCCGTCTCCAGCGCTATCCCGTAAAACCATCAGTCCTGGCTATCACTATCACTAGGGCTGATGATCAGGAGGCCTAAGAAGACACTCTCCATTCTGATGCCACAAGCAATATTGACTATGGTACTATAAAGGTTAAACAGGCATAATCATTTTGGATTCATCCCATACCTCCTGTTGACGTAAGGTGGTGGCTGTCAATAACACGCAAGTTTAACCCATGTCCCTATGTGAATCACAGTACTATATGTGCCACGGGTGAGAAGAAGTTAAAGAAGCAGAACAGTTCCTGTCTATCAAGTTCAGCCGCCCTGCCCTTCAATACCCCGGCATATGGAACATATTTTATATCATTTGGTTGGGAGACTAGATACGCTTCTGTTCATTAACCGCTATCAGAACCAATTCAATAGAATACAACAAACCTCCAGACTTACACTATAAATTGATTTTTCCATATCTTGATGTAAAGTAAAACCAGAGTTGCTTTTGTCTATTGTCAGAAATGTAATTTCAATTTAACGCTGGAATATATATTTAAAGATGGAGGCAGAATATATTGTTCCGGCTTTCAGAAAAGCTGTAATTGAAGAAGTTGCAAAAGACACTGTTACACTCATAGTGGATGGTGGATTTTCATATGGATGTACCGAAGAACTGGAGATATGGAACATGAAGTAGATCCTCCTGTCACCAGTGTGAAATGGCTGATAACAAGGAGAGTGACTAGGTGGCTAGGTTCTTTACCCCTTCCTTATCCCTCCGATCCCCTCCAACATGGTGATCAAGGGTGACCCATGGAACCTAGTCCTCCTTTCTAACCACTCTTGGGAAAATGCAGGGCACATCTCAACAGTGGATACCAACATTTATGCCTTTGCCCAGCAGTGCAAATGTTAAAGGGGTTATCCAGTTTCTAACATTAATGGCCAATACTTAGTATAAGCCATCACCCAGGACCCCCACAGGTCACCAGTAGGGATGGGCGAATCGACTTTTTACTGAGCTGGGTTCGACCCGAATATTTAGCGAAATGAAACAATTTGGAATTTGTCTCGGACAAACTAAAATGGCCGCCACCAGTAAATTATTATACCCTGGGGACTCTTCAGACTCCAAAGTATAATAGCTGAAGACCCAGGGGAAGTGACAAAAATAAAAAAACCTTTATACTCACCTTCCGTTATCTCTTCTGGGTCTCCTTGTTACTCTGGTGATCTGTGTCTTCCTCCTCTGAGTGGATGACGTCACAGAAGCATTACGTCCGTTGCTCTTCTCTGACATCATATGCCCAGGGTCATTGCTGAGTCCTGTGATTGGGACTCAGCGGTGACATGAGCACGCCGAGCGTCATGACATCATGACGTCTGATGAGACCCCAGAGTATAATAATTTTCCTTCCGATTCTATCCGAAAAAGTTTGGACCGAATTGAATCGGGGCTCGCTTTGTCCAAACAAAGGACAAAACAAATCTTCTGGGGTTCACCCATCTTTTTGTCACCAGTACTCAGACAACATGGCTCGCAGTATTGTTCACATACCTTGAGCTACGCTGCTCACTTGTCATATAAACTGTAGCTGCAAGTGTGGGTACTGCAGCGCTGCCCCATAGATTTGAATTGGGCAGCATTGCAGTACCTATACTCACTGCTACAGTTTGCATGGAGCGTGAGCAGCAAGGCTCTACTGCACTGCCTTGGTACTGGTGATATGCAGGGGTCCTGGGTGCTGGACCTCCACAGATCTAACTTTGATTGTTGCTCCTAATAGGATATTCTTACAGTGCCTTGTGAAAATATTCGGCCCCCTTGAACTTTTCAACCTTTTGCCAAATTTCAGGTTAATTCTTTGTAGCGCCACCTTTTGCTGTGATTACAGCTGCAAGTCGCTTGGGGTATGTCTCTATCAGTTTTTCACATTGAGAGACTGAAATTCTTGCCCATTCTTCATTGGAAAACAGCTGGAGCTCAGTGAGGTTGGATGGAGAGCGTTTGTGAACAGCAGTTTTCAGCTCTTTCCACAGATTCTCGATTGGATTCAGGTCTGGACTTTGACTTGGCCATTCTAACACCTGGATACGTTTATTTGTGAACCATTCCATTGTAGATTTTGCTTTATGTTTGGGATCATTGTCTTGTTGGAAGAAAAATCTCCATCCCAGTCTCAGGTCTTTTGCAGACTCCAACAGGTTTTCTTCCAGAATGGTCCTGTATTTGGCTCCATCCATCTTCCCATCAATTTTAACCATCTTCCCTGTCCCTGCTGAAGAAAAGCAGGCCCAAACCATGATGCTGCCACTACCATGTGTGACAGTGGGGATGATGTGTTCAGGGTGATGAGCTGTGTTGCTTTTACGCCAAACATCGTTTTGAATTGTGGCCAAAAAGTTCGATTTTGGTTTCATCTGACCGGAGCACCTTCTTCCACATGTTTGGTGTGTCTCCCAGGTGTCTTGTGGCAAACTTTAAACGAGACTTTTTATGGATATCTTTGAGAAATGGATTTCTTCTTGCCAATTCTTCCATAAAGGCCAGATTACTGCAGTATACGACTTAATGACACTACGACTGATTGTTGTCCTATGGACAGACTCTCAAACATCAGCTGTAGATCTCTGCGGTTCATCCAGAGTGATCATGGGCCTCTTGGCTGCATCTCTGATCAGTCTTCTCCTTGTTTGAGATGAAAGTTTAGAGGGACGGCCGGGTCTTGGTAGATTTGCAGTGGTCTGATACTCCTTCCATTTCAATATGATCGCTTGCACAGTGCTCCTTGGTATGTTTAAAGTTTGGGAAATCTTTTTGTATCCAAATCCAGCTTTAAACTTCTCCACAACAGTATCATGGACCTGCCTGGTGTGTTCCTTGGTCTTCATGATGCTCTCTGCGCTTTAAACAGAACCCTGAGACTATCACAGAGTAGGTACATTTATACGGAGACGTGATTACACACAGGTGGATTATATTTATCATCATCAGTCATTTAGGACAACATTGGATCATTCAGAGATCCTCACTGAACTTCTGGAGTGAGTTTGCTGCACTGAAAGTAAAGGTGCCGAATAATATTGCACGCCACACTTTTCAGTTTTTTATTTTTTACAAAAGTTTAAAATAACCAATAAATTTCGTTCCACTTCACAATTGTGTCCCACTTGTTGTTGATTCTTCACCAAAAAAAATTAAATTTTATATCCTTATATTTGAAGCCTGAAATGTGGCAAAAGGTTGAAAAGTTCATGGCGGCTGAATACTTTCACAAGGCACTGTAGATAATTCTAAGATATTCTAAGAAACTGGATAAGCCCTTTAAGCAATCACCAGGTTCACAAAGTCTTGGTTCTGTAAGCCTGGGGTCTGGTGACATGGGACTGCCTTTTAGCCCTAACTGCCACTAACTAGCCTGAAGAACTGAATGCTCTTCCAAAAGCTAACTCCCTGGTCTGTGTATAACTCCAGTCTCAGTGGAGCAGGAAATAACTCACTAACTACAGGCTGGAGTCTCATAGCAACCATTAAACTCCTCCCACCTTCTAGAATCTCAGAAAAGATTGCACAGCAACAGAGATATGGCTGATTAACTCCTAAATGTCCAATGCGCTGGGGAGTGCAACTAGCCAGTAATAAATAATATAAAACAGTACAGAACATTATGAAACAGTAAAAACAGATGTACCCATAAAGCACCAAAGGCCTTTTGGAGGACACTACATAAGGGTCTGTTCACACTTCTGTTGGATGCTCCATTTGGCACTTCAGTTGGATGTTTTTTCATATTTGCTAGGAAAAACAACACAGCATGCTGTATTGTTCTTTCCCTTGAAATGGAAAAGCAAATGAAAAGAAAAGATATAAGTGCAGTTTAGAACAGTCTTAAGTGAATCTGGGGTCGCAGACAGTTTGACTCCCAAGTGGAAGCAAATGTTAATTGGCTTGATGAACTAAATCTATTCAATAGATTTGATCACACACCAGTTCCTCCCACCCCGGCATGTCTTTCAGTTCCCCCTACTACACTGACTTCATCCCCTGCGGCTACTTTCCACCAGACCAGTAAATCCAGCAATCCGTTGTCATTATCTGACCACAGTCTGACCTTCACATGTGCCCAGGTGAGAAGGGAGCTGAAAAAAATCAAAGTTGAGAAGGCTGCAGGGACAGATGGCATAAGTGCAAGGCTAATTAAGACTTGTGGGGATCAACTGTGTAGTATAATTACATATATGTTTAATATGAGTCTGAAGCAGGAAATAATACCTGATCTGTGGAAATCTTCTTGTGTGGTACCGGTTCCAAAGAAACCTCATCATATGGACCTCAACGACTACAGACCCGTAGCATTGACGTTCCACCTGATGAAGGTCTTAGAGAGATCGGTTTTCACACATCTCCGCCCTCTAGTGAGCCCAGCTATGGATCCTCTCCAGTTTGCTTATCGGCCAGGCATTGGGGTGGATGATACAATCATACCTTCTGCACAGGGCCCTTTCTCACCTGGAGAAACCAGGGAACATGGTAAGAATAATGTTCTTTGATTTCTCCTGTGCTTTCAACACCATACAGCCGGGGTTACTGAGAGACAAGCTGGCCCTTGCTGGAGTGGACCACCACCTCTCCAATTGGATCCTAGACTACCTCACAAATTGACCTCAGTATGTGAGAGCCCGGGACTGTGTGTGTCAGATACTGTGATCTGTAATACGGGGGGTACCCCAGGGTACAGTTCTTGCCCCTTTCCTTTTCACACTGTACACTGCAGATTTTAGGTTCAACTCATCTAGCTGCTACCTACAGAAGTATTCTGACGAATTGGGAATAGTAGGTCTCATCACAGACGAAGATGACAGGGAGTACAGAGAACTGAACCAGTACTTTGTGGACTGGTGCCAGCGGAACCACCTGAGGATTAACGCTGGGAAGACCAAGGAGGTGGTGGACTTTCGTAAATGCAGATGCCCTCCTAAACTGTCCGTGGTGAGCTCCATGAGGGAGAATAACTCCCATCCCATGCATGAGACCGTGATATCACTGGGCAGTACTGTCATTGACCGACTACTTCACCCTAAGTGTGAGAAGGAGCGCTATTGGAAGTCTTTCCTCCCCGCTGCGGTCAGGCTGTACAACCAACACCGACCTAAGCGGAGATCATTCCACACAGAGAACTGAAATTTCTTTCTTTCTGCTGTGATATCCCTCTCCCCCCCCGCTACTTCTTTACCTGTACCTTTCTATCTGTCTGTCTACTATCAATGGGATTCCTTTACCTTGGAACGTTTTGTATACAGTCATATGAAAAGTTTGGGCACCCCTATTAATCTTAATCATTTTTAGTTCTAAATATTTGGGTGTTTGCAACAGCCATTTCAATTTGATATATCTAATAACTGATGGACACAGTAATATTTCAGGATTGAAATGAGGTTTATGTACTAACAGAAAATGTGCAATATGCATTAAACCAAAATTTGACCGGTGCAAAAGTATGGGCACCTTAACAGAAAAGTGACATTAATATTTAGTAGATCCTCCTTTTGCAAAAATAACAGCCTCTTGTCGCTTCCTGTAGCTTTTAATCAGTTCCTGGATCCTGGATGAAGGTATTTTTGACCATTCCTCTTTACAAAACAATTCCAGTTCAGTTAAGTTTGATGGTCGCCGGCATGGACAGCCCGCTTCAATTATCCCACAGATGTTCAATGATATTCAGGTCTGGGGCTGGGTGGCCATTCCAGAACATTGTATTGTTCCTCTGCATGATGCCTGGTGATTTGGGCTGTGTTTGGATCATTGTCTTGCTGAAATATCCATCCCCGGCGTAACTTCAAATTCGCACTGATTCTTGTACATTATTCTCAAGAATCTGCTGATACTGAGTTGAATCCATGCGCCCTCAACTTTAACAAGATTCCCGGTGCCGGCATTGGCCACACAGCCCCAAAGCATGATGGACCTCCACCAAATTTTACAGTGGGTAGCCAGTGTTTTTCTTGGAATGCTGTGTTTTTGGCGCCATGCTACGCCTTTTTGTATGACCAAACAACTCAATCTTTGTTTCATCAGTCCACAGGACCTTCTTCCAAAATGGCTGGCTTGTCCAAATGTGCTTTTGCATACCTCAGGCGACTCTGTTTGTGGCGTGCTTTCAGACGGCTTCTTTCGCATCACTCTCCCATCAGCTTCTCCTTGGCAAAGTGTGCTGTTTGTTGCCGTGCACAGTGCACCATCTGCGTGAGTGTGCTGCGCTCTTTGGGGTGGTCTGTGGTTGTCCTTGACTGTTCTCACCATTCTTCTTCTCTGCCTTTCTGATATTTTTCTTGGCCTGCCACTTCTGGGCTTAACAAGAACTGTCCCTGTGGTCTTCCATTTCCTTACTATGTTCCTCACAGTGGAAACTGACAGGTTAAATCTCTGAGACAACTTTTTGTATCCTTCCCCTGAACAACTATGTTGAACAATCTTTGTTTTCAGATCATTTGGGTTGTTTTGAGGAGCCCATGATGCCACTCTTCAGAGGAGATTCAAATAGGAGAACAACTTGCAATTGGCCACCTTAAATACCTTTTCTCATGTTGGATACACCTGGCTATGAAGTTCAAAGCTCAGTGAGGTTACAAACCAATTTTGTGCTTCAGTAAGTCAGTAAAAGTAGTTAGGAGTATTCAAATCAATAAAATGATAAGGGTACCCAAATTTTTGCACCGGTGAATTTTGGTTTAATGCATATTGCACATTTTCTGTTAGTACAATAAACCTCATTTCAATTCTGAAATATTACTGTGTCCATCAGTTATTAGATATATCAAATTGAATATCTGTTGCAAACACCCAAATATTTAGAACTAAAAATGATTAAGATTAATAGGGGTGCCCAAACTTTTTCATTGCTGTATATTGTATGTGTATTTGTATTTCTTATCTTGCATTGAATATCTTTGCTGCTATAACACACCGAATTTCCCCGTGGTGGGACTATTAAAGGATTATTATTATTATTATTATTATTATTATTATTATTATTATTATTATTATTATTATTATTATTATAATTAATAATAATAATAAATGCCAGATACCAGGTTTGAAACCCAATGGACCCCTTATAATTCTGCCATAGGTTAGGTCCAGGACTGTTTTTATTCTTTTCTAATCTGATAGAACAAAAAAACTGAAAAAATGCGGAAATGTGAACTAATTCTAAGTTCTGTGACTAACCGACTGAATTTACTACAGTTCAAGTTGTTTGCTTCATCTATTGAGTAAAGAAAGAGTTAACTGCATTTCTCGACAGTTCAAGATCTGTTGCCTGCTATCCACACCTTACAGATACATGATAAACATCCATTGTAGGAAAATCCCTTTAGGGCAAATTCCCATCGGACTGGAACATTGCAGAATTTCCATTCAGAAACATGCTACAGATAAAATGTGCACAGAATACATACATGTGCAGAGACGTATGTGTGGAAATGGACTGCCGTGCATCTAGGTCAGTTATATGCTGCAAAGCGTGAAATCTGTAGCAAATCTGCTGCATGTCTGCAATGAAATCAGAAAAAGAAAATACCAATTTTTTTTCTTCTGCAGAAAATATGCAGCATTTTAGTCCTTTGAGAATAAACCCTCAGGCTAAGGCCCCACTTATAAATCTCATCCACTCATTGCATAAAAAAAACTCTGTGGAAAAGCATAGTTTTAAAAAAAAATGCGTATGTTGTTGAAAAATGCAGCATGTCAATTTTAGCTGTGGAAACTCAAGCATTTTCCCTATAGATTTAATAAGGGAAGAAAAATCACAGAGAAAAATGCAGCAAAAATGCTGTTAAAAAAACGCAATATGTTTTTGCTGCATTTTTTCTGCAGCATTTTTTGGCTGTGGTTCACAGCCTTAGTCTGCATTCACATGATCATAATACTTCCATATTATGACCTTACTATAGCTGCAAATCCTGTCCTGGCTCTAATAACCCCCCCCCCCCCAAAAAAAAAAAAAAATAGAAATCGGCGCTCCCGTAAACTTGGGTTGCAGCACTCTAGTGCTTAGATAGAGCAGCAAAAGAGCTGCATTTGTGAGTCTGTCCTGGGTAGACACAGACGAACCTCATGAGATTTGTTCCGTGAATATTTGTGAGGTTCGCCGGACAGTTTTCTTTCAGATAATATAAGAAGTATAAGAGGTATAATAAGCAGAAGCCCAGGGGAAATACAGAAAATTATAAAAAAATATATTCACCTTCCCTCACCTCTCCTAGACTCCATTGCGGAATTCGATGTTCATTACCCAGCATCTTCCCACCTCTTCTACCCTCCTGGGTGACATCAATGACTATGGGGGACCACTGTTAGGCGCTTCATTGTCTTGATGCCTCTATAAAAGCATCATGATATCGACTCACCTTCAATGGACAAGAAGGACGTGCAGCATCCTAGTGGACACTGCTAAACATATGTTGCACTGCTTTATTTGAATTCTTATATATTGTGGGCACCTGTACATGGGCCATGCTGTTGTTATGCAATTTCCTTTTAATTGGGCTGTTCTACTGGGGATAGGGGATTCCGCATAAGCCATAATATACTCCAACCAACAGTTGACTGGGAGAAGGGGCGGAGGTTGGACAGTCTTCATTTGGTCTTGAGCCAGATGCTAAGGACTACAGACATGTGAGCTCCACCTCTGAGACAGAGAGTAGGAGAGTGAAGCCCAAGTATATTGCTGCAGCCCTGAGATAAGGAGAATTTACATTCTTATAGACTGAGAAAAGAGGTGGAGAATCACAAGTGCTAGTATTAAAGCAAATCTGAGGTTGTCCAGACCCTTAGTGAAAAGACCTTGCTTTACCATAGGACAGAGGCAACCATCCTGGAAGTCTATACAGTACAGGGACAGAGGTAGAGAGGCAAGAGTTTGGCACAGTATTTTTCCTGGCCTTATATTCCTGGAAACTACCATCTGGCTCATCTCCATCCTACAGTGGTACTCCCATTGAGAAGTGTATCACCACATTGTATTGAAATCTGTATTGGTTGCTATTGCATCATGCGCAGTAAAGATCCAACCTGTTTTCACCTTCAACCTGTGTCTCATGAGTCCATTTCTGCATTCACCATCAAGGGCCTTTACTACCTCCATTGGGCTCAGAGAGGCTGAAGAACAAAAGGAAGTGCCCCGGAAACTACTACCACCACCATTAGGTACCCTATAGGTCACCTCAGCTTTGCACCAGCCCAGGAGGTGAGCTGGAGAAGTTCGTATAGTACAAAGTTACCAGTGACAGCTCCCATCATCCTAACTACAAATCTCAGCCTTTGGAGTGCTTTCAGTGGGTTGCTACAAGAGCATTAAACAACGTAGATATGAATGTACCATAAAAGAGACGGGCTGCGTTAACAGAGATTGGCAGCTGAGATAAACTGAGTATCTGTGATAAAGACTGTCCATATTGAGATGGTACCGAGGTGCAAGTATTAGCAATGTGTCTAAAGTGTCAGGAAAGTGTTAACTTTGACCATGCACAGAACTTGGAGCTACGTATCAAAAAATTGACTTCCGACAACTATAAAGACATTTGAAAGTGGTCGTTCAGGATACAGAAAAACTGCCATGAAGACCGGGCTGCCGTGAAAGAAGCTCAGGTATGGCCAATCACTGGCCTCAGGAGTCACATGTTGGTGATGTCAGAGCTGATAGATCACCAGCACCCAACATGTGACCGTGGAGCTCAGTGACGGTCACCTGAGCCTCCATCCCAGGAAGTCCTTGTACAGGAAATGGGGGATGCACTGCCCAAACTGAGGACCGGCCCAGTGAATTTTCTGTTTATCCCAGTCAACCCCTTTAAGAAATGAAATAACAGAAAGCAGATATTCACTTGAAGTCTAAAAGTAGACAGTGTTACAGAAATATGTAGATGTCTGAATCACTTCCAGATGTTGTGGGCTAGCATCTGTCTCTTTACAGTCTTCTGCCCATTTTTTGCTATATACTGTTTTCTATTAAACAGCCCTCCGCCAGAAAATTTACATAACTGCACATGTCTGAGTGGTCATTGACATAGTATACTGTACATAGTAAAACAAGATCCCAGCCACAATCCACTATTAGAGTCTTCTTTCTTAGAATAATTGTTTGGGATATAGTAAGTTCTGGGTTGGATCAATGTTGGTGGAGACATCTGGGAACAATACTGGGTTGGGGGCCTTCACCTCTTTATGGTATTATGTATTGTAGAATTGTTTTCATTGGTGACATTCATTTGTTTGACTATTAAAGAAGACCTTATGTCCCCAAAAAGTCACCAAGTCTTCATTCTTCTATAACCCCTGATCACCATCCCTGTGATCTTGTGATACTTAAACCATTTGATGAGATCATGAGTTCATGCTCCCATATTCAGACACAAGTTCACGCCAACAGGGTACCGGAACTGAGCTGCAGACATCCAACTCACAGTAGCAGGGAAAGCAGAAGACATCCAGATGTCTAGGAAAAAAGAAGCTACTGGTGCATATTTAAGGCTTGGGCATCGGCTTTCCTCAGCATCCAGATCTCCACAGCTTTCCCTGGCATGAAGATCTTTTTGCCTCTCCTGCTGAAGGCTGACTAGCCGTGGCAGGTGCCGCAACCCGACTGAGGGGTATAGAGATGATGAGAGTAGAGGTCAGTCATGGTTGGGCTCACGGTAGGTTAAGTGGCTCCACTAAAACTCTAGTATTCCTCAGGGGGTGGTACAACATGACAAGGGGAACTGCAGTCACATTGGTGGCAGTAGCTTCCCCAATGGCACACCATGTAGTAAGTCTCCCACCTGTTGGAGTTTGGGGTTCCCTTGGTGTTAGTGCAGGATTGAAAAAAGAGCAGGTAACTCACAATTTCACTGTAGCTTTCATCAAAGCAGGTCAACAGTCAACATAACAGTCTTCCATAAAAATGGAGACATAGATTTGGACACCATTGGGCTGAGATTTATGATGGTTTACCCTGGGTCAAGCAGGTTCTATGGTTCTGGCAGTCTCCTTCTTCATCAAAAATATTCCTGCAATGGCTCAAGCTGAGTGGTGTAAGCTCCGAAAGGTTGCTAGGCCTGGCTCATAGGTCCTAGTTGTTGCTATGAGGCCGTCCAAAAATTATTCTCAAAGTTTGGAATGTGGGGAGTAAAAACGCTAAAAATGATTAAATTTGCATCAGGTTCGATATAGCAAATAACAAAAACATATGTAAAAGTGCTTAAATACTTGTATTTTAGCAGTGGTTCATCTTGGACACTAGTGTCAATGGAAAATAATTTAATAAGATGTCATAAATATCATAAGATCACCTGCTGAAGCTGGTCTGACAATATCCCTGTTCATTGGATAGTGATATCCAATCTAGGCCATCTAGGTGTCAATTTTCAGGAGCCACAAAAGTGATCTAAGTTTACTTTATTTTTTGAGAACCTTAGTTGTTCCGATACCCAAGTCTGTTTTTCAGAGCTTCCAAAAGCAGATGGTGGCTTTCATTTGGAATGGCTGCAAACCCAGAGTAGCTTTACATACACTCTTCAAATCTAAAGAAAATGGCAGTATGGGAATACCTAATCTGTACCATTATCACTTAGCTATAACTTTAGGGCAACTTAAATTCTGGCTTACATCGAACCATGATAAACTATGGCCAGATGTGGAGACTAAAATGGCTCAGATTACCGACTGGGAAGGCTTCTTGTTAGCGTCCGTGCCCGCCAAGCGCTTACCACCTTCTGTCCCACCGGCTGTACTAGCTACAGTTAAGGCATGGCACGCCTTTTGTGATATCTCAGATAGCGACATCCCTGGGATCACCCTGAATCTGCCTCTCACAACGTTCCCTCATAAGATCCCGCATTTGTCCTTAGACACTTGGAGCAGCTGTGGGATAAAGTATATCTCTGATTTATACAGAGGTGATACTATGGTACCATTCTCCATGCTAAAGGAGAAATATAACCTACCTACAAAAGAGACATTTACCTATGTTAGATTAGCTTCCTATTTATCTGACGCCCCCTTGGTTCAAATACGCTTGCTGCAGCCGGCCACTGACCTCTTGCACTCTCGGACCACCCCAACTACATATGCCACTAAAACTCTGTATTGTACACTGAACTTGGATTGCACCTTTCAAAAAACTAAACACATGATTCTTTGGGAGGAAGATTTAGGCCGAGGCTTTGAGGTTCACTGTTGGCGGGAGGCGGTTAGGTGGGCTAAGCAATCCACAGTATGTGCCTCACACTGGGAGCAATACAGCAAATTGCTCTTGCGCTGGTATTACCCGCCCCTCCATCTGGCTAAGTTCTTTCATTCGTGCCCTTCTTGCTGTTGGAGAGGTTGCGGAGGGATTGGCTCTTTATTCCATGTGTTTTGGCACTGCCCACTCATTCAGCCTTTCTGGGTATCTGTGTTTTCATTGATTAACACATTGTGTGGAGGTGGGGTGGGATCAACTCCCGAGATGGTGCTGCTCCTGCTGGCCATCCACAAGGTGCCGAACAGGTATAGAGCTGTCATGTGCCAGGTACTTGGGGCTGCTCGCCTACTTATTGCACGCAGATGGAAATCCACCTCCTGTCCATCATTGTCAGAATTGATATCAGTGGTATCGCTGAACTACCAATTTGAACAAATCTATGCATACAATAGTGGGAACTTAGATAAGTTTAGAAGAAATTGGGAGATATGGTCAACTTTCCCCCTCATCCAGTGCCCACTGACAAACCATACGTTTTGGCTATTTCCAACACTGGGGTATATGTCGTCTTCCTTCCATTCACCTATGGTACATTACACCTGACTATTTCTAGAGTATTTATTGGACTATTTCTATGCCTCAGCAATTCTTGTCTACAGCTGGCACAGGTGGGTCTGCACACGTGTTTATGGGGCAGGCCTTCAGTTTTTACGGGTTGCTACAGAGTGGTGCGCTCCCTCCCCCTTTGTTCTTTAGGCCTGTTGTGCTGAGTCGAGTTTGCTTTAATCTACTTTAGTTAACTTAACTTTGCTCTACTGAACTTTACTTTTCCCACTTGTTCCGACCTCTCCCCCCCCCCCCTTATGGCCACGATTTACATACTGTTTCCACATACTACTCTGCCAAGTCTAGCTAATTATCTGTTTGTTTTATGTTTTATCTTACAGACTACTAGGATGTAATTTACTATATATTTATGTGTATGCTGTACATATCTAGAATATTTTGTACTCCTTTTGTGCTTGCGAACTGTAATGCCATGACTGTATTCTGTATTCTGTATTTTGCTCTCCTTATGTTGACCTTTTGTATGGTATTTATGCAAAAATTTCAATAAAAACTATTGACATAAAAAAAAAGTGATCTAAGTTCAGGGGTATAGCTGAAGTTTCAGTTTTTTCGCAAACATGATAGGTGCCAGAAGCAGCACCGCACCTGTTCAAGTCAATGGGAGTGGGGCTGAATTTCCAGGCGTCACTGCTACTCTGTACGGACTAGAAGTTGTATAGAGTGTACAGAGCTCTGTACACTGTAGTAATGGCACCTGGAACTACAGCCTCACCCCCATTCACTTGAAGAGGAGCAGGGCTCCTTCCAGCCATACATCTAGTATATGGATTCCGGCGTCCAAAGTAGCTGATTAGGATGGAGTCCAAGTGTCAGACCCCGATCTGATACTGATGACCCATCCTGTGGATAGGTTATCAGTATCAATTACCCTCAGGTACTGGACAACCCCATTAAAACTACCAGCCCATATTTATAATTTATAAAATGACCCTGTTGAATCTGCCTCAGTCTACACAGTGAGCAGCCTATTATGAGTGCTCCAGTGGTCAGTGTACAAACTGGAATATTACTAGATTTTTTTATATATATGGATAGCAAAAAATCTGGTTAAAATAAAAGACTGATTAAAAAATAATTAATTTTATGATGTTGGGTGTCGGACCCCTACTTATTTTATATTCACCCCCTATCTTAGGTTTCAGAAACCCCTTTAACTTCTGTTTGTCCAAGAGGAATCCTGTTGCCTGTGGATACACTATCTAACTATCTTCTAAGATTAAAGAGGTTGTCCACAATACCAGATGCAGCATACTTACATAAGTGGTGTTGTTTCTGAGAAAAAGAAAACGTTTTTCCAATAAAGTAGTTAAATCTGTCTCCTTGTAAACATTAACTGAAATCGAGGGGGGTTATATTTTTCAAAGTAAAATTACCAAACTCTTTTATTTTACCTATTATGTTGAGACAAGCAATATGTTCCCTTCATTCCTGTCAGCAGCCATTATACACTTGACCTCCATACTGGGAATGTAGAACTTTTTGGTCCCATACTAATAAGCTTTCATTTTAATGAGCACTTCACTGAGGCAAAAAATGAGTAAAAATACAATGTTGTGTTTCTTCCCACAAATACTTCTGTTAAATCAACTCAACATGTGAACTATATTCCAGAAATAATTGAGAATCTGTTCTTATATATGAATAAAACAAGTAGTACAAGATTATGATAACTTTTTAAACTTTTTGTTCTGTATGCTGCAGTACATATTGTACAATACGAAACTCTACATATTATCATATCATATACATATTGTTGTGTACTTGTATACAGATGTAACATTCACCATGTGTATACAGTAGATGTCGCGGTACTCTACTTGGGTATGGCCACCATGGTGCAGTACTATATGCTTTCTGCATACAGTATGTTTCTAATACACTTACCATTAGAATGTCGCACTATGTGCTGGTGCTTGCTACATTTATAAATGCACCTATAGTAAATTCCTTCTTCCTTAGTTCTTTCTTCTGCTCCCATTTTCTCAAACCCAGTACATGACCTCTCTACAGAGGCATACATACCGGGGCTGCCACAGGGGCCGCCTGCGCTTCCCATATTGCAGAAGCGGAGGTGGCGGTGAGCAGGGGCGGAGATTGGTAAGTGAGGCCGCAGGCCGCGAACACCACAGATACTGATATCATTATACTCTGGGGTCTTTTCAGACCCCAGAGTATAATGATTGGAGGCCCAGGGAAGGTGAGGGAACATAAAAGCACTGTTACTTACCTCTCCTGCGCTCCAGCAGGCTTCGGGCCTGTTTGGTGACGTCCCAGACATCAGCCAACGTCATTATGCATCGCAACGCCAGCCTGGCTACAATGAGGTTTGTTCGGAAGGGGGTTGGAGGAGGCGGTCCGGGAGGGGGGTTGGGGGTCAAATGTTTGCCTTGGGGCCCAGTCATTCCTAGTTATGCCACTGCCTCTCTATCAAAGTTAAGGGCCACACTTACTCAAGTTCCACAAGCCAGATGCCCTGGGGTAACCTTTGATTTTTCCCTGTCCTTTAATCCTCGTATCCAAGTCCTCAACACCTCCTGCTGTCTCCAACTCAAAAACATTTATTGAATACAGAACACTATTATCTATATCTATTTTGTATAGTGTTACTATTATGCCTTATCTAGATCTGTCATGAATCCTTAAATCTCCCAGCCTATATTTATAATGAAATGACAGCTGATTCTTCCTAAGTCTACACAGTAAAGTGAGTAGCCTATTGTGTGTGCATCAGTGGCTAATATAAAACTGAAATATTTCCGGATTTTTTCTATATGAATAGACAAAAAAATCTGGTTAAAATAAAAAAAATATTAAATAATAATTAATTTTCTTCTAATATATTTCTATATAGGAGAAAACAGTATTTTTTTTGCTGATACCCAGTAAAACTGAATTGCCCTTAATCTCTTTGTTGATTTGACTTTGCAAAAAAATAGAAACCTCAGCTATGGTCTCTACTCCGTCTATTAATTAGATCTACTGTGTCTGATATTTCTTGCTATGGAGAATGCCAACAAGTGCCAGTGGTATTTGGCACTCATCCCAGGCCTATGCAATAGGGAAGAGACCACCACCACCATACGACTATTATTGGGCATTGTACTTCTCTATAGCTGCGGTACCGTGACAAACAGGACTAATTGAAAGTCACCGAGCAGCTGTGTCCAATCTGTTCTGCTATAGAGACGGTGTCAAAGGTGTTGGCTAAAGTCCTGGCCATATATGAGCACCAACTCCAGACACCAAAGGGCTATTATTAAAAATGAATGGGAGCGAGTCATTTGCAATTGTAAGTGGAAAAGTAGGGGCACAAGAGCTATAATAAATTTCCCCCGGGGTTACATCGGCTGCAGATTTGTCAAGTGGCATTCCAAAATTCGACGAGGCGGAATTCATCCATTTCGAGTGCATACAATGTCACCACTATGGGCGAGCCTACCCTGCTCAGGCCCAGCGCAATTCCAAAAAGATTAATTAATGATCTGCTTCTTGAAGCCTAGGGCTGCCATGGAGAGCGCTGCCTTGTTCAGCTAATTTGAATAATTAGTGCATAGTTATATACTGATTATGCAAATGATCTAATATGGCTCCACTCGCCATGGGAACACCAGGAGGTCAGTAATTAATGCAAAGGTGTGCAGCGAAAAAATGATATTATGTGTCTACACAGCAGGCAGAGAATTACAAATTTCACCTCATCTGCTGAAGAAAAAAAAAATATGAATTTATTTTTTGTAGAATTTTATATATTTTTGATTATTGCATTGATTTTTACCTTTTTTCTAATTTTTGAGTCTAATAGTTTTGAATATATTAGAATATATTAAAGTAAAGCCACATCTGCATCATTATTTCAATCACCACGACTGATGTTTGCTTTGACAGCTTGGATCTAAGTAAAACTCCAGGGATGTCTTTTGTTAAAGGGAATGTATCACCAATTTTCTTTTATTTATTTATTAAAATCAGATATATCACAATTTTTAAATCTGTTTTTATTTTCTTATTGTTGATTTTTTAAATTCTATTTTCTGTACATGGTTATGGGGGCGGCCATCTTGCCCAAGCTTCTCCTCTGCTCTGTTAACAGCATTTAGTGAGATGCTTTACAGCATAGTGATTGCCATAGGCAGTAATAGTCTGGATCCAACTCATTGAGGTCTATGGGAGAGTTTTATAGACATGATCTGTGCAGGGGAGGGGGGGTAGATAAACTGTGACACCATCATTGTCAGTAGTGGTTGTAATGATGGGTCAGTGGTGTTATCTATAGATCTTCTATTGCAATCCTGTCCTTTTTTGTGATGTAAGTGGGGTGACTGCTGCAAATAAAATCCCAATGGAATTGGAATGTGTCAGTCTATTTTTAGGTTTAGTAGTCCGAGTGAACATTTTGTATTTTTTTTTTTTTTTATTTAATTAAGATGGCATGAAAAAAATTAGGGTGAAATGGAAAATTTTAGGAAGAATATCAGAAAACATAAAAACATGGTTTCATAAATAATAATTTTAAATGGCAAAAATTCTTCTGATTGATAAAGGGGAGGATGTCATGACCAAAAGTCCATGGTCTATTATGACCTTATGGGGACACAATGTAAATAAATAAATAAATAAATAAATAAATAATAGAAAAGTAAAAAAAAAAAGTAAAAGTAAATAATTAAAAAAATAAATGAAATAATATGCCAATAAAATGCCCTTATTACAGGTTATAGTCCCAACCCCGACGACACCTTACAAAATAAAAATTACCGTAATGGAGAGTAAAAACTATTTTATAAAGTTTTTTAGTAGCACTTTGTGTTATTAAATAAAAAAAAATGATAAAGTGAAAAACAGACACGTTTTCCCTCCTCTTTTATTTATATTTTCCTAGATATAAAAGAAATTAAAACACATGCAAAAATAAAAACAGCATAAAAATAAAGTCCTATGTGTCAACGAAAAAAGACACAGAAATTAGTTGGATAATGCATATGATAAAAATGTTACAACCCTCAAAATCGCACATACAAAAAAACTTGAAAATGTGCCTGGCCTGGAAGGGGGGTAAAGCATCTGGTATGGAAGTAGTTAAAGTGAAAGGTGCGAGTATATAAAGCCACACTTTATCCAATGATATCTATATATCTATGTGGGCTATAGAAATTATCTTGGTCTTATTTTAAAGCCAAGATTGCTTGAGTAACAGCTGTTTAAATTACAGTGTCCCAGAACGTGTCCTCAGGCATTTTGCTCAAGCCCCGTGCAGGGCTTGTTCAGAACTGTAGGGGGGTTTAAAGTTACATGATCTCTTTTTGTTAGAATTTAGAGTTTCACAATGATAATCCCACTGTTGGCTTACTCAGAAATCATTAGTTATCTGGGGATAAATCCAGTCATAAGTGATCAAATATTCTGCAGCACCACTACAGGTAAAATAAAGAACTGCATGTAGTTACTTGGAAAACCTGTGGTTATGGGGTTGTCCATAAGAAGACTGGAGAGCAGGCAGAAATCTGCAGTCTGTGTCTTCTCTGCCTGTTCTTGTTTATAGGTGACTAAGATATACACATTTAGCGGGGCCATATTTATATTTTAACACTTTCTAGTAACTACTTTCTAGAAATCTCTCCAGTTTAGGTGTTCATTCCATTTTGGAAACCTTCCTGTGAACTTGTGTGGTTGATCCGGAGTTGCAGATACAATTATTAGCCAAGCACAAAAGCAGCACTGAGCGATGTACAAGTCACTAAACATTGTTAATGCTCAATAATAACCTCAATAGATCATCTCATTTACTATCAGGATTGTGATCAGATACAGTAGAGCAATGATCAATTGATTTTGTGTGTTGTAGCATCTAATGTAAAACAGCATTCATCTGACAAATCATCAGAAATGCAATGTTATGTAAAGAAATATCATAAAGTCCATCATCTCTGCTGAATACTGTGTATATATACAAAGAGAATCTAGTTCACCAACTTTGTACATACATTCCATTCATATTACTTATCCTGTACTCATCCTGAGTTACATCCTGTATTATACTCCAGAGCTGCACTCACTATTCTGCTGGTGCAGTCACTGTGTACATACATTACATTACTTATCCTGTACTGATCCTGAGTTACATCCTGTATTATACTCCAGAGCTGCACTCACTATTCTGCTGGTGCAGTCACTGTGTACATACATTACATTACTTATCCTGTACTGATCCTGAGTTACATCCTGTATTATACTCCAGAGCTGCACTCACTATTCTGCTGGTGCAGTCACTGTGTACATACAGTACATTACTTATCCTGTACTGATCCTGAGTTACACCCTGTATTATACTCCAGAGCTGCACTCACTATTCTGCTGGTGCAGTCACTGTGTACATACATTACATTACTTATCCTGTACTGATCCTGAGTTACATCCTGTATTATACTCCAGAGCTGCACTCACTATTCTGCTGGTGCCGTCACTGTGTACATACATTACATTACTTATCCTGTTCTGATCCTGAGTTACCTCCTGTATTATACTCCAGAGCTGCACTCACTATTCTGCTGGTGCAGTCACTGTGTACATACAGTACATTACTTATCCTGTACTGATCCTGAGTTACATCCTGTATTATACTCCAGAGCTGCACTCACTATTCTGCTGGTGCAGTCACTGTGTACATACATTACATTACTTATCCTGTACTGATCCTGAGTTACACCCTGTATTATACTCCAGAGATGCACTCACTATTCTGCTGGTGCAGTCACTGTGTACATACATTACATTACTTATCCTGTACTGATCCTGAGTTACCTCTTGTATTATACTCCAGAGCTGCACTCACTATTCTGCTGGTGCCGTCACTGTGTACATACATTACATTACTTATCCTGTTCTGATCCTGAGTTACCTCCTGTATTATACTCCAGAGCTGCACTCACTATTCTGCTGGTGCAGTCACTGTGTACATACAGTACATTACTTATCCTGTACTGATCCTGAGTTACATCCTGTATTATACTCCAGAGCTGCACTCACTATTCTGCTGGTGCAGTCACTGTGTACATACATTACATTACTTATCCTGTACTGATCCTGAGTTACACCCTGTATTATACTCCAGAGCTGCACTCACTATTCTGCTGGAGCAGTCACTGTGTACATACATTACATTACTTATCCTGTACTGATCCTGAGTTACCTCCTGTATTATACTCCAGAGCTGCACTCACTATTCTGCTGGTGCAGTCACTGTGTACATACATTACATTACTTATCCTGTACTGATCCTGAGTCACATCCTGTATTATACTCCAGAGCTGCACTCACTATTCTGCTGGTGCAGTCACTGTGTACATACATTACATTACTTATCCTGTACTGATCCTGAGTCACACCCTGTATTATACTCCAGAGCTGCACTCACTATTCTGCTGGTGCAGTCACTGTGTACATACATTACATTACTTATCCTGTACTGATCCTGAGTTACACCCTGTATTATACTCCAGAGCTGCACTCACTATTCTGCTGGTGCAGTCACTGTGTACATACATTACATTACTTATCCTGTACTGATCCTGAGTTACATTCTGTATTATACTCCAGAGCTGCACTCACTATTCTGCTGGTGCAGTCACTGTGTACATACATTACATTACTTATCCTGTACTGATCCTGAGTTACATCCTGTATTATACTCCAGAGCTGCACTCACTATTCTGCTGGTGCAGTCACTGTGTACATACATTACATTACTTATCCTGTACTGATCCTGAGTTACCTCCTGTATTATACTCCAGAGCTGCACTCACTATTCTGCTGGTGCAGTCACTGTGTACATACATTACATTACTTATCCTGTACTGATCCTGAGTTACCTCTTGTATTATACTCCAGAGCTGCACTCACTATTCGGCTGGTAGAGCCACTGAGTACATACATTACATTACTTATCCTGTACTGATCCTGAGTTACATCCTGTATTATACTCCAGAGCTGCACTCACTATTCTGCTGGTGCAGTCACTGTGTACATACATTACATTACTTATCCTGTACTGATCCTGAGTTACACCCTGTATTATACTCCAGAGCTGCACTCACTATTCTGCTGGTGCAGTCACTGTGTACATACATTACATTACTTATCCTGTACTGATCCTGAGTTACACCCTGTATTATACTCCAGAGCTGCACTCACTATTCTGCTGGTGCAGTCACTGTGTACATACAGTACATTACTTATCCTGTACTGATCCTGAGTTACATCCTGTATTATACTCCAGAGCTGCACTCACTATTCTGCTGGTGCAGTCACTGTGTACATACATTACATTACTTATCCTGTACTGATCCTGAGTTACACCCTGTATTATACTCCAGAGCTGCACTCACTATTCTGCTGGAGCAGTCACTGTGTACATACATTACATTACTTATCCTGTACTGATCCTGAGTTACCTCCTGTATTACACTCCAGAGCTGCACTCACTATTCTGCTGGTGCAGTCACTGTGTACATACATACATTACATTACTTATCCTGTACTGATCCTGAGTTACCTCTTGTATTATACTTCAGAGCTCCACTCACTATTCGGCTGGTAGAGCCACTGAGTACATACATTACATTACTTATCCTGTACTGATCCTGAGTTACATCCTGTATTATACTCCAGAGCTGCACTCACTATTCTGCTGGTGCAGTCATTGTGTACATACATTACATTACTTATCCTGTACTGATCCTGAGTTACACCCTGTATTATACTCCAGAGCTGCACTCACTATTCTGCTGGTGCAGTCACTGTGTACATACAGTACATTACTTATCCTGTACTGATCCTGAGTTACATCCTGTATTATACTCCAGAGCTGCACTCACTATTCTGCTGGTGCAGTCACTGTGTACATACATTACATTACTTATCCTGTACTGATCCTGAGTTACACCCTGTATTATACTCCAGAGCTGCACTCACTATTCTGCTGGAGCAGTCACTGTGTACATACATTACATTACTTATCCTGTACTGATCCTGAGTTACCTCCTGTATTATACTCCAGAGCTGCACTCACTATTCTGCTGGTGCAGTCACTGTGTACATACATTACATTACTTATCCTGTACTGATCCTGAGTAACATCCTGTATTATACTCCAGAGCTGCACTCACTATTCTGCTGGTGCAGTCACTGTGTACATACATTACATTACTTATCCTGTACTGATCCTGAGTTACCTCTTGTATTATACTCCAGAGCTGCACTCACTATTCGGCTGGTAGAGCCACTGAGTACATACATTACATTACTTATCCTGTACTGATCCTGAGTTACATCCTGTATTATACTCCAGAGCTGCACTCACTATTCTGCTGGTGCAGTCACTGTGTACATACATTACATTACTTATCCTGTACTGATCCTGAGTTACCTCCTGTATTATACGCCAGAGCTGCACTCACTATTCTGCTGGTGCAGTCACTGTGTACATACATTACATTACTTATCCTGTACTGATCCTGAGTTACATCCTGTATTATACTCCAGAGCTGCACTCACTATTCTGCTGGTGCAGTCACTGTGTACATACATTACATTACTTATCCTGTACTGATCCTGAGTTACCTCCTGTATTATACTCCAGAGCTGCACTCACTATTCTGCTGGTGCAGTCACTGTGTACATACATTACATTACCTATCCTGTACTGATCCTGAGTTACCTCTTGTATTATACTCCAGAGCTGCACTCACTATTCGGCTGGTAGAGCCACTGAGTACATACATTACATTACTTATCCTGTACTGATCCTGAGTTACATCCTGTATTATACTCCAGAGCTGCACTCACTATTCTGCTGGTGCAGTCACTGTGTACATACATTACATTACTTATCCTGTACTGATCCTGAGTTACCTCCTGTATTATACGCCAGAGCTGCACTCACTATTCTGCTGGTGCAGTCACTGTGTACATACATTACATTACTTATCCTGTACTGATCCTGAGTTACCTCTTGTATTATACTTCAGAGCTGCACTCACTATTCGGCTGGTAGAGCCACTGAGTACATACATTACATTACTTATCCTGTACTGATCCTGAGTTACATCCTGTATTATACTCCAGAGCTGCACTCACTATTCTGCTGGTGCAGTCATTGTGTACATACATTACATTACTTATCCTGTACTGATCCTGAGTTACACCCTGTATTATACTCCAGAGCTGCACTCACTATTCTGCTGGTGCAGTCACTGTGTACATACAGTACATTACTTATCCTGTACTGATCCTGAGTTACATCCTGTATTATACTCCAGAGCTGCACTCACTATTCTGCTGGTGCAGTCACTGTGTACATACATTACATTACTTATCCTGTACTGATCCTGAGTTACACCCTGTATTATACTCCAGAGCTGCACTCACTATTCTGCTGGAGCAGTCACTGTGTACATACATTACATTACTTATCCTGTACTGATCCTGAGTTACCTCCTGTATTATACTCCAGAGCTGCACTCACTATTCTGCTGGTGCAGTCACTGTGTACATACATTACATTACTTATCCTGTACTGATCCTGAGTCACATCCTGTATTATACTCCAGAGCTGCACTCACTATTCTGCTGGTGCAGTCACTGTGTACATACATTACATTACTTAACCTGTACTGATCCTGAGTTACACCCTGTATTATACTCCAGAGCTGCATTCACTATTCTGCTGGTGCAGTCACTGTGTACATACATTACATTACTTATCCTGTACTGATCCTGAGTTACACCCTGTATTATACTCCAGAGCTGCACTCACTATTCTGCTGGTGCAGTCACTGTGTACATACATTACATTACTTATCCTGTACTGATCCTGAGTTACATTCTGTATTATACTCCAGAGCTGCACTCACTATTCTGCTGGTGCAGTCACTGTGTACATACATTACATTACTTATCCTGTACTGATCCTGAGTTACATCCTGTATTATACTCCAGAGCTGCACTCACTATTCTGCTGGTGCAGTCACTGTGTACATACATTACATTACTTATCCTGTACTGATCCTGAGTTACCTCCTGTATTATACTCCAGAGCTGCACTCACTATTCTGCTGGTGCAGTCACTGTGTACATACATTACATTACTTATCCTGTACTGATCCTGAGTTACCTCTTGTATTATACTCCAGAGCTGCACTCACTATTCGGCTGGTAGAGCCACTGAGTACATACATTACATTACTTATCCTGTACTGATCCTGAGTTACATCCTGTATTATACTCCAGAGCTGTACTCACTATTCTGCTGGTGCAGTCACTGTGTACATACATTACATTACTTATCCTGTACTGATCCTGAGTTACACCCTGTATTATACTCCAGAGCTGCACTCACTATTCTGCTGGTGCAGTCACTGTGTACATACATTACATTACTTATCCTGTACTGATCCTGAGTTACACCCTGTATTATACTCCAGAGCTGCACTCACTATTCTGCTGGTGCAGTCACTGTGTACATACATTACATTACTTATCCTGTACTGATCCTGAGTCACATCCTGTATTATACTCCAGAGCTGCACTCACTATTCTGCTGGTGCAGTCACTGTGTACATACATTACATTACTTATCCTGTACTGATCCTGAGTTACACCCTGTATTATACTCCAGAGCTGCACTCACTATTCGGCTGGTAGAGCCACTGAGTACATACATTACATTACTTATCCTGTACTGATCCTGAGTTACATCCTGTATTATACTCCAGAGCTGCACTCACTATTCTGCTGGTGCAGTCACTGTGTACATACATTGCATTACTTATCCTGTACTGATCCTGAGTTACATCCTGTATTATACTCCAGAGCTGTACTCACTAGAATGTTGCTATGTATACTATCAAAATATGCCATATTAAAGAGGACCTTTCACGTCCTCATGTATATGTGGTTTTACATACTGCTATAAGCCCGACAGCGCACTGAATTCAGCGCTCTGTCGGCTTTCCCATTATGCTTCGGGGCTGGAGATATCGGGGGTCTAAATTTAACCGTTCACTGTCAGAAGGGCGTTCCTGATAGTCTAGCTGGGCTGTGAGGAACGCCCTCCCTGACAGTATGCATCCATAGCCCTGTACTGAGGGGGGCGTTCCTCACAGCTCAGCATCATCTCTGGGCTGTAAGGAACGCCCCCTCTCTGTACTTGCCCATAGCGCTGTACTGTCAGGGGGGGCGTTCCTTACTGCCCGGCGATGACGCTGAGCTGTGAGTAACCCCCCCCCCAGTAGAGTGCTATGGATGTAAACTGTCAGGGAGGGCGTTCCTCACAGCCCAGCTAGACTATCAGGAACGCCCTTCTGACAGTGAATGGTCAAATTTAGACCCCCGATATCTCCAGCCCCGGGGCATATAATGGGAAAGCCGACAGAGCGCTGAATTCAGTGCGCTGTCGGGCTTATAGCAGTATGTAAAACCACATATACATGAGGACGTGAAAGGTCCTCTTTAAGCACAGTATCTATGAACTTTTCAACAATTGTTTCACATAGAATTGTCTTTAACACAAAAGGCATTAACACATAATGTAAGTCCAAAGATTCAGCTCTGCTACATGGTGACACATATTGGAGAACAACCCTGTAACATGACCTGGATGTCTTTGGAATCTCTCAGCAGGCTGTCATAGATTGTCAGTACTGTCCTAACTTGACTCTGGCAGCATGATCCTCTCAAGTATGCACCTACGGAGGAATCTTCCAGCTGCCCACTGCCTCCCTCACATGATCTATTATAGTAACATTTTGGTCAATGATAAACTTTGTTGTAAAATGTCAAAAGATGTAATGCAAAGGGCGAACATACTGATCCATGCAGAAGAATCATAGAGTGGTCAAAGTCAATTAATTGGGTTGTGTTGTTGGAAAACACCCTGATAGATTAGAACATGAGAGAGTTCAGCTACTGGCAACTTGGCAAAGAAAGAGAGAGAGAGCCCTTCCTTTTGTCAAATCATATAGATGTCCTAGACAGTAGAGAGATAAGCCACGCCCCCTGCTGTGCCATAAATAAATGTATAGTAAGTATAGGGTTAAACAGGAATATTTATCCTTTGGTAATACAATGGTCTTCATTATAAGTATTATTACTATGATTATTAATGATAATAATATCAACAAAAACAATAATAATAATAATAATTATTATTATTATAATTATTGTTCTTATTGTAGAAATTTCTATAATTTTACATTTACATATTACTACATGTACATCCAGAGAAGGGCAATTTATTACCAAGCAACGACTCAGGATATCGTATATTAGTCATTCATAGAGCTCGAATAGAAACAAAAGCCGACCATAAAAGAATAATTGTAACAGTAAAAAAAATATTAGAAACCTGAGGGACTTGGAAAAAATAATAATTTGCCAGAAACAGCTGGACTTTAATCTTCAAAACATCAATTTCCTGAACAGCTGGATGCAAATATGTCTAAACAGGAACTCAAATAATGGAAGTGGTAAAAGGAAAGGTGGTTCAGGCATCGTAGCGGAGTAGCCCCTCCGAGATTGTGATTAGAGGACATAAATGATGTGCGGACAGGAAGAGCGAAAACATCCAAGGCAAATATTGATTTGCTGAAGGTTACATTTACTGGAGGTTTATGTATAATAAGTTACAGGGGAATAACCACTTATATCGGAGAACTCAACTCACCTGCCTGGCGTAGTAAATAGAGGATCTGTCCTCTCTCTCCTGTGTGGTGTAGTATATAGAGGATCTGTCCTCTCTCCTGTGTGGTGTAGTATATAGAGGATCTGTCCTCTCTCCTGTGTGGTGTAGTATATAGAGGATCTGTCCTCTCTCCTGTGTGGTGTAGTATATAGAGGATCTGTCCTCTCTCCTGTGTGGTGTAGTATATAGAGGATCTGTCCTCTCTCCTGTGTGGTGTAGTATATAGAGGATCTGTCCTCTCTCCTGTGTGGTGTAGTATATAGAGGATCTGTCCTCTCTCCTGTGTGGTGTAGTATATAGAGGATCTCTCCTGTGTGGTGTAGTATATAGAGGATCTGTCCTCTCTCCCGTGCGGTGTAGTATATAGAGGATCTGTCCTCTCTCCTGTGTGGTGTAGTATATAGAGGATATGTCCTCTCTCCTGTGTGGTGTAGTATATAGAGGATCTGTCCTCTCTCCTGTGTGGTGTAGTATATAGAGGATCTGTCCTCTCTCCTGTGTGGTGTAGTATATAGAGGATCTGTCCTCTCTCCTGTGTGGTGTAGTATATAGAGGATCTGTCCTCTCTCTCCTGTGTGGTGTAGTATATAGAGGATCTGTCCTCTCTCCTGTGTGGTGTAGTATATAGAGGATCTCTCCTGTGTGGTGTAGTATATAGAGGATCTGTCCTCTCTCCTGTATAGTGTAGTATATAGAGGATCTGTCCTCTCTCCTGTGCGGTGTAGTATATAGAGGATCTGTCCTCTCTCCTGTGTGGTGTAGTATATAGAGGATCTCTCCTGTGTGGTGTAGTATATAGAGGATCTGTCCTCTCTCCTGTGTAGTGTAGTATATAGAGGATCTGTCCTCTCTCCTGTGCGGTGTAGTATATAGAGGATCTGTCCTCTGTCCTGTGTGGTGTAGTATATAGAGGATCTGTCCTCTCTCCTGTGTGGTGTAGTATAGAGAGGATCTGTCCTCTCTCCTGTGTGGTGTAATATACAGAGGATCTGTCCTGTGTGGTGTAGTATATAGAGGATCTGTCCTCTCTCCTGTGTGCTGTAGTATATAGAGGATCTGTCCTCTCTCCTGTGCGGTGTAGTATATAGAGGATCTCTCCTGTGTGGTGTAGTATATAGAGGATCTGTCCTCTCTCCTGTGTGCTGTAGTATATAGAGGATCTGTACTGTGTAGTGTAGTATATAGAGGATCTGTCCTGTGTGGTGTAGTATATAGAGGATCTGTCCTGTGTGGTGTAGTATATAGAGGATCTGTCCACTCTCCTGTGTGGTGTAGTATATAGAGGATCTGTCCTCTCTCCTGTGCGGTATAGTATATAGAGGATCTGTCCTCTCTCCTGTGTGGTGTAGTATATAGAGAATCTGTCCTGTGTGGTGTAGTATATAGAGGATCTGTCCTCTCTCCTGTGTGGTGTAGTATATAGAGGATCTGTCCTCTCTCCTGTGTGGTGTAGTATATAGAGGATCTGTCCTCTCTCTCTTGTGTGGTGTAGTA